>CAOJBJ010852726.1:0-11014 GCA_948291685.1 Euphorbia celastroides
TCCACGTTTCAAGGGACTCGAGTTTCCTAATTCCTACTTATAAATTCAATGGTGTTGGATGCTACTTTTGGGTATGAAGTCAACAATGCCGACAGACCAGAAAATCCATGTCTTTCACTTAACATGTCAACCAAAATTTATCATTAACCAACCTTGCTTTTTTTAAACTTATTTTTCATTCAGTTCAATTCAGATTCATTAGTTCAGTTTATATTCATTAAGTTTTCATTAAATTCTAAATAATTTGCATTCAATTCAATAAAATTTTAATAAGAATAAAGTTTATTAAATTTCGAATCATTTGAATCTAACTTTTAATATCATTAATTTGCAGTTTGTTTCATTAAGTTTACATTAAATTTTGGGTCAATAAATTTCGTGATGTCACTATTAAATTTCAGTTCAGTTCAGTCCAAAATAATAGGCCTTAATCACTCCTTACTCCTTAAATTACTAAGTATTCTTCTCACTTGCATATCATGCAATAGTTTTTCACACCAAACCTATATTTGGTGGTCTGTTGAAGATGACCCAATAAAAAAATTTAAATATATATATAAAGTATCATCTCGCCTTTAAATTTATCTTCAAACAACAAAAAAAAAAGATGAATTTCATTATATACAACATTATATCATCATGTTGGACACTCAAAAAAACTGTTCCAATGCATACATTCCAAATTCTATTTACACTATATTTTAATATTGTTATGGTGTTGCATTGTTCTACTATTCACATCAAATTTTATATCAAAGTACAATATAATACAAAATAAATAAACAAAATACAAGAAAAAATTAAATCATCATATTACATAACAAATAAATTAACAAGTTAACATGAAATATTAAATCATAAACTAAACACTAAATTAAACAAAACTAAAAAACTAAAATAATTAAAGAAAAACAATTTAGTGTTGGTATAGTAACATACCAAATTTGGTTTCGATGTTGTAGTAACTAAGTTTGGTGTATGTTTGGTGTGAAATTTGATGCTCTATTGAAGCAATTTTTCAGCACCAATCCACATAATGGTGTTCAATTGGAGATGATCGGGTTGTAGTCCGTCTGACATTGAATTGAAAAATTAAGAAATTTAATAACATTTAGCATGATAAAGTAAAAATAAGATATAATTAGAATATTATGTATAAAAATGCCAATTCTAAATCTAATACGAACCATCTAGTCAATATGATATCCCTACCTAATATTAAAGTAGCTAGCATGACTTAAACATCCGAGGTCCTATGAAACTATATAATATTCAATTTCCAATCAAAATTATAAGAAAATGAATGTACGTTTTGACTTCATGATTAAATAAATCCTCAATAATTAAGCTTCATTAGGTAGTTAAGTTCGTTAGTTAACATGCATGCACATAAGTTACAAATACGATCCATTCCATTGACTTTTAAATGTTATCATCCATGAAGTAAGGTCTACTTCCTACGAAATTATGAATATTAAATACTTCCTATGGTATATAAGTGACGTTTTAACTTAGGCCATGTTCTCTTCATATTCAATTTGGTTCAGTTCAGTTTAGTTAAGTTCGGTTCAGTTCAGGTTTTAGAAGTTGAAGAGAACAGGGCCTTAGGCTCTGTTCTCTTCAACTTTTAAAACCTGAACTGAACCGAATTTAACTTAACTGAACTGAATTGAACTTAACTTAACTGAACTTAATTGGTTTACATTACTTTTTCAATTAAAATCAATGGGCATAACTTGAACTAAACTTAACTAAACTAAACTGAACTTAAATAAACTGAACTTAACTGAACCAAATTGAAGGTGAAGAGAACAAAGCCTTAATATTTCAATTATCTTTATAATCGAGCTTCATGAGTGTCAATTTACATTTTCCACCGTTCTCCCAACTGATGACGGCAATACATACTCCATATCTTTTTAAGTATCTACCTAACAGCATCATCAAACCCAATAAAAACATTTATTACATTATAGAAATGATTAATTTATCTTCAATGTAAAATCTCTTTCTTCTTAAATACCAAATTATAATATTATTAATATATAATCTCTCCCCTAATTAATACAAGGGTAAATATGAGAAAAAGTGGTGTAAAATGCATTGAAAATTGAACTAAACACTTAACAAATAAGAAATTAAAAGCCAAAAAAGACATTTAAAAAATACAGAGAGAGTAATATTTAAATTATGCTTATATTTAGGACGGATTTTTTTTCATTCATATCATCATCATAAAAATCAAACTTAGACCTAGTTGTAAGTTACACTAATACTATTGACCACCCCCTGAAATTGGTACTTTTTAAAAGTGTCCCATAAACTTGTGAGAGTTATTACAAGTTCTCTAAAATTAGCAAAAAGGTACATACTAGCCTCTAGTAAGTAATAAGCCACGTTGTAGCAGATGTTTTAATAATCTTATAATTGACGTTCTCGAGTTTCAATATACATTTTTCATCCTCCTCCCAATTATAAACCTATATATAATATATCAATACACATTGACTCAGGTTGAGGGTAAATGAGTGATTTTATATCCTCAATATATAACTAAAGCCTGTGACATACTTTAAAACGACGATTGAAAAAACAGATGGAACCCGTGTCATTATTTCTTCTTCTTCTTATTTTTTTGCTGAAAATTGTAGATATAAATAATTAATTAAATTTGTGCCAAATATGACTCTTTTTTAACTTATTTTTAATTATCTTTTGTCTTTGAACTTTTAAAATTTTCTCCCACGTTTAAAGTTGCACGAAAGTATTGCTTCAACCCCTTCAACTTACAAAAATACAACATTTTACTCCTTACACATCACAAGTCGACTTAAAAGTGACGTAACTTTTTAAAGATGTCATCAAAAGTTCACGGTGCATGCAATTAGAGTAAAAATACGAAAGAGGAAAGAAAACTAGCAGTGGCCGGCGGCATTCCTTTGACTTTCTCTTCCCGCCTACCCAATTCCTTAACCTCCACGCGTCCCATTTTACTCTCAAATTTCAACCTTAAAATCCTTGACTTGTCCACTAAAATTCCCTAACTTCATCGTTCTTTCGCAATTCTCTGTATAAAAGACCAATCCCAACGCTCCAAAACCCATCAAATCAAAAATTCAAAATCAATGCATCTCTCCTTCTGGTTCATTTTCTTGCTCTCTTTTGCTGCATTTGTGTCAAATCTCGAGGGGAGAAAGCTCTTACAGTTGAATAATGATGAACAAGAGAACAAAATGGCTGCAAAAAACAGTTTTTCGAGCTTGCTTTTGAGTGCACTGCCCAAAGGCAAAGTTCCGGCGTCTTCTCCGACCAAGAAGACACATTCTAAGCCGGGAAAGGAGCTTTTCCAGCGACATCTTCGGGAAACTGACCGGAATCTGCAGTCGGTTCCGAGTCCCGGCGTCGGCCATTGATTTTAGTTCATGTTAATCTCATTCGGTATTTGATTATTTCTTGTAGTTTTTTTTATAGTATTATTTTCTTGTAGTTTTGAGATACGTTTATACAGAATTACGGATATGTAAATAGTTTTTCTTTCATTTTTCAGGGATTTTATTTTCATGTAAATCCCTTCACTAGTCGTATTAATATTTGAGAAATTCAAACCATTCTAGTTATTTTTTTAAAAAATTCGATCGGAGTGAAAGTAGCTATTGACTGGTCTTCTATTTATGTTATTATCATATTATGTGAATATGTGATCAAAGTCCGATAAAATCAAGTTTCATCGGATAAATTTGTAAAGGTCGCATGCTTTTATGTTCTTTTCTATTTGGTTTATCAGATCTTTGTTACCGACTCGAATATAAAATTGTGATCAGTCAGTTTTTAATGCCGATTTGGTGCAATAACATTGCAAGAACTCAATCCATTAATTAAGTGATAACAAACTACTAGTCACTCATACCAATCGAATTGGTTGGCACGTTTATAATTGATAAGCCACCATTTGTATTAAATATTATTGTTTTGATATTGTTGACATGGTTGAACTCCATAATAGAATACCCAAAGTAGAACAATTGGTCTACTCGGATACTTTAAGTGGCCAATGTATTAAAAGCGAATATTGTAAAAGAAATGGAAGAGGAAATTTGTTACTCATTGACCTTAGTTTGCATATATGACATACATATGGAACTGCCTAGCTAGCGTAAGCCGTAAGACTTGGAGAGTTACTTCACATGGGATATGAATAGAGGTATTTAATTTAAGGTTGAATATACTTAGGTCTTATAGGTTCTCCATGATTTATTAAATTGTGATATATTTAGTCGAGGGGGTCACTAGGCTTTTTTTACCAAATTTAGGGGGTTTTTGATGTATTAAACCTATGTTATATATATGTTTTGTATTTGAAGAAGTCAAATATCAAATTAGTTTATATATGCTTGTACTTGATGACGGTCCAGCTATATATTAGTACAAAGACAAACTTGAACTAGTCAACTAGTAACAAAAATCGGTCAATTGAACAGCTTGATCTTAGCTGTAATTTGTAAATTAATACAAATGACAAACATAAGCTTTTAATTGGCACTAAATTTATCAAAGGCTATACTAATTAAACAAGGGATATCAAACAAATTAGACATAAGTAAATTAACCTAAATATAAATTAACACGCTTTCCACCGATTGCCTTTTTTTATGCAAGTTGTTAATTGACATTTCATACACTTTTTTTTTGGTAACAAATTGACATTTCATACACAAGTCACTTTTTGTTTGTCCACATTGCAGTCTAAATATCTATTTAGATAAGTTTTTTACAATTTCACCACCACTTGCCGAATATTGTATTTTACTTGCTAACTAGGCTTTTAGGTCAGTTATTTTCTGAATAAATTCTTAGAATATCCTAAGAACGATTTTGTGCATTTCTAAAACTGTTTGTTTGTTTATAAGATTCGAATTGGATATCTTTATTTGAAAAAATTAATATCCGAAGAATTTTTTTCTTTAGTAAAGTATTATTCTATGGTACTTTATTTTAACATGGTAACCATGACTTTGTAATTCCAAATATATCAAATCCTCACTACTCATACAAAATAATGACCAAACAATAGTTATTTTGTATAAGTAAAATTATCAAGTTTAGGTTAGTGCATAGATTACAATATATAAATAATTAAATGGAAATGTCGAAACACAAATGGCCTATTAGCTCAGTTGGTTAGAGCGTCGTGCTAATAACGCGAAGGTCGCAGGTTCGAAACCTGCATGGGCCATTTTTTCTTTCTTTTTCATTTTACAGTTTCCCTGCAAATTCTGTTCACTTGAGATGCTTGGCTTTATTAATGTCCACTTCAACAAGTAAAGAAAAACTCTGTGAATACATAAATATTTTACTAATTAATTGAAAATCAATACACAGCATAAGATGGAGAATCACAGGAGGTCAATTCCACTGCAAAAAAATTACAGTCAGCAGCCATTTTTGTGCAAACCACAACACAAAAATCCCAATGTAAATCTGCTATTTGTTTTGCAGAAGCTGCCATAATCTTATATTTCGTGGGTATTTAGATCAATGTTAAAACACAACAATAAAAGCTTCACATGTCTGCAATCTCAGTACTTGTTAGGATGATGAAAATTAGTTATTTAGTTTTCATTATTTTGAGCTGTATTTTTAATAAATTGTCTCTTCCAAGATATGAATGTATATTTGATTTAAAAGTAATTGCGGCAGTGACACGTATCAATTCAAAATTATGTTGCTTAAAATTACCGGTATTTCCAACACTAGCAGTACGTATCAATCGAAAATTATGTATATTGATCATGAGACCAAGGTGAGTTTTGGAATAGCGAAATCATCGACACGCATATATACATATTCAGACGAGAAGAAATAAGGTGTGTGCTAAGTGACTCAAATGTTTTAATGAATTTCCAATTGAACATCATGCAAGCTTTGAGATTTTAGTGAGAAGATATGATATATTTTTCTTCAAAACCAATTGGATCAAAAGACAAGCTTGAGAAATTTACATTAATAAATTATCTTTTATTTAAAAAAAATTGTCTCATTTGATATTATATTAAATAAAAAGAAAAATCCTCAATCCCGAATGTAATTTAAATTTGGAATCTTTAAAGATTACGGTTTTCATCTTAACGACTAGATTAAAACTTGGCCAAATGTATCGATTACTCCCTTAAGTTGGCAAAAAAAGTCATATGTCACCCCCAACCTTTCAATTTGGACACATAACTCTCTCAAGTTAGCAAAATTGGACACATAACTCCTCCAAGTTGACAAAAATTGACACATAACTCCCTCAAGTTGGTAAAAGTGGACACAAAACTCCCCCAAGTTGGTAAAAGTAGACACATAACTTCATCCAGTAAAATAATGACACGTCAACTCGGGGAAATTAGTTGTACCTTTTTGCCAACTTAAGAGAGTTATGTGTCTAACCTCAAATTTTAAAGTGACAACTGACTTTTTTTACCAACTTGAGGGAGCAATCGATGCATTTCACCTTAAAACTTCAATCACAATATAGCTTACATCCATGTATATCAATAAGATCTAAAATGACATGATAGGAGGAAAAACTTAGACTACTCTTGACTGCATAATCTTTTTTTTAATGTTATTTTCTATATATATTTTATTTGCATGTACCAGGTCGAAAATTGATGGAAAATACACAATGAGACAGAAAAGATATAGATGACAAATTTTATATCCGAAAAAAGTATATTTTACTAGTAGAGAAAACAAAACAAAAAAATATTGATTAGGCCATAATGGGAGTGTTTGTATATGGCATTAGAAGCCAGTTAGACACAAACAAAAACCAACTACCTCATCTCTAACATCAGACCACATACATTAGAGTCAAAAGCCCACCAATTTGGTCTCCCTATTTTACTTTTATGCCCTCATTAGTCTCCTATAATTCCACAATCCAACATTTATTGAAAAGGTGGTTGACATGGATGAAAATGACAATTCAAAATGAAACAAAGCATCTAGTTACCCCAGCCAAGAGAGTATTTAATAAGAAAAAAATGACAAATAAATTACAATATAAATAGGGATAAGTTCAAAAAACCCCCCTGATGTTTCAACTTTCAGTAAAATACCCCCTGATGTTTAAAACCAAGCAAAAGACCCCTTGATGTTTGTCTCCGTCATCAAAATAAGGATTCTCGGTTTTGCCGTCAGTTTTGGGCGTCGTCGCCGGAATCGCGATTTTCCTCAGAATCCTCATTTTGATGACGAAGACAAACATTAGGGGGTCTTTTGCTTGGTTTTAAACATCAGAGGGTATTTTGCTGAAAGTTGAAACATCAGGGGGGTTTTTTGAACTTATCCCATATAAATATATATACACACATTTAGGTTTTAAAAGACTATTCCACCCTTATATATAATTTTCATTAATTTGTATTTTAATAATTCCAATTAAAAAATTTAAATTTTACAATAATATTTACTCCATTTTCTTTCGTACATCGCATCAAGGAAAAAATAATTTAAGTTCGATTTCGAGGGTGCAAAAACGTTATCATCAACACCCGTTACCGTCAAATATTTTATTTAAATTAAATAGAATTTAATTAAATTAAACTAAAATTTAATGGTGACAAAACGAAATTTATTGATCAAAACTCGATGTAAACTGAATAAAACTAAAATTTATATCAAAGGATATATAAACTTATTAAAATTGAATAAATTGACTACAATTTATTTAAATTTAATAAAAATTTAATAAATTTGAACTAAACTAAACTAAAACTCAATAAATAAAAAATGAAAGAAACTGAATAATAATTCGAAAAAAATATGTTTAACAAATATATGAATGAAAATAACACATGCGATCCACCAACTAAGCTAATAAGTGCTTTACCCATTGCCCCACGTTCTGGAGCACACGGTGTCCATTCACAGGAAAATTATAGGGTGGTCCGAATTCAAAATTTAATTTTGGACTCACCCTTATAAAATAATCCTACAGAATGACAGTTTAGAAATTAAAGAGAAAGTTGAGGTTAATTAAAAGTAAAATTAAACTAAAAAATAAAGATGGTTCAAAATTGAATTTTAAACCCGGACCACCCTATAATTTTCCCATCCACATGCTTTCTTTCCCTTATTGCGTCACTCGTGGCGTCATTTGGTTGCCACGCTGTCAATATCATGCCCTATCCACTATTTATATTCATCCTACGTGGCGCCACATGTTAGAGTCGGATGTATATTGATATTCAATTCATTTGGCATATGGACCACAATAATGTTAAAGGATGTGATATTTTCTCTTCTTTTTATTATTTTTTGTACATTTTTTCCAGAAAATTCCTATTTAAGTCTATTCCAATTTATCTCGTCTCTTTTATTCTTTTTGATATATCTTTTCACATTGTAACTTTTTATATTGCATGTCTAGAAGGCTTCTTTAATTTGGAAATCACAAAATAAAAAGTATACACGAAATGAAAGTACTACATTATTTGAAATAAATATATGTTTCGTCATTCATTATATTTGACTTTATACTTTATTTTCATAGGAAACATTAAATCAAATATATTATTTGATATGATTCAAATAATGTTCATTCAAAAAAAATAATGTTCATTCAAATTTATACAATATAAAACATTATACAAAACTCTCTATACTTTTACCTATACCCAAAAAAGACTTTACCTAATTGAATTTCCATAGATTATTTAATTGAAGGCATATTCTTGAACAATAAAAGTATGTGCTATTAACTAATTCATAACAAAAGGCGTTTCAATGATTTAAATTTTTTTGTAAAGAACAAGAAAATAGTGCTATGATTTTGTTGATTTTGGTTAAAGACAAAATAATTAGTACGTTTATTTAATTATTTTTTCTCGAAACGCAATAGGTTTATTTAATTGCCATGTGGCCTCAAACAAATACTTGAACCATTTACCCGGTTGCACCCCGTCACAATATGGGTATCCGGTCAGCTCTCCACTACCTAATTAAAGGCCTATTTTCCCGTTTAAAGAAAATACAATAGCGCGTGAATCACCTGACAACTCATTTTGTCTGACGTGTCATTTCATCGTGCTGACACCTAAGCTCTGCCTTAGTAGAAGGGAGTAAAAAGCGCGTGACACTAAAAACTAAGAATTGCCAGCTGGCTTCACTCGAAAGTATACTGGTCGACCTTATCCTCTTCCTTTTTTAATAATTCAATTAAAAAACGTTTATTCGATTTTTATTTTCAAAGAGGAAAAATAAAAGCAAAGCTCATGTTAACAGAGGAGCAAACTGGAAAAATCAAACCCTAGATTGCTTTCTTGTCCAAATCAAATCACCGATTTTTTTATTCTGTTTTCAGATTCAAAGGGAAAGAAAGTTACAATTTTTCTTCGTTTCAAAGCTCAGTTTAGTCTCTTCTACTACTGTCTTCGTTTATATCGGTGTTGCATTTGATCTATTCATCGCCAAATCAATTGTTTCGATTCGTTTTTATACTTGTTTTCTGTAATTGAACCTCATTTGTTGTCTGTTACTTTAATTGATTCGATTTTTCCGACGATTAGGTGTGTTTTTCGGGGTTTCGTTTCTTTTCGGTGGAATGATGATGTTTGATTTACCCCTTTTTCAGATCCTAATCAATTACAGTGATCTCAAAGGGAATCAAATTTGGGGTTTTTGTTTATTAGCTTGAGTTCCTACTGTTAGCTTGGGGTTTTCGAATAGGAGGGTCAAAATGATGTCCAGATCGTATACTAATCTATTAGATCTAGCATCTGGAAATTTTCCGGTGATGGGTCAACCCCGTGAGAAGAAGCGGCTGCCACGTGTGATGACTGTCCCTGGTGTCATTTCTGAGCTTGATGATGATCAGGCCAACAGCGTTGCCTCTGATGTTCCTTCCTCGATAGTTCAAGACCGTATTATCATCGTTGCCAATCAACTACCCGTTAAAGCAAAGCGCAGGCCCGACAATAAAGGCTGGAGCTTTAGCTGGGATGATGATTCCCTCTTATTGCAGCTAAAAGATGGTTTACCTGATGACATGGAGGTTATTTACGTCGGTTCATTGAAAGTCGAAGTTGACTTGAGTGAACAAGATGATGTGTCTCAGCTTTTGTTGGATAGGTTTAAGTGTGTCCCGGCATTTTTGCCTCCTGAGATATTATCGAAGTTTTATCATGGGTTTTGTAAGCAACATTTGTGGCCTCTTTTTCATTACATGCTTCCTTTCTCTGGTAGCCATGGTGGACGGTTCGATCGGTCCTTGTGGGAGGCTTATGTGGCAGCTAATAAAATATTTTCTCAAAGGGTAATTGAGGTGATAAACCCAGAGGATGACTATGTGTGGATACATGATTATCACTTAATGGTGCTTCCTACATTTTTGAGGCGGAGGTTTAATAGATTGAGAATGGGGTTTTTTCTTCATAGTCCATTCCCTTCATCAGAGATTTACAGGACTTTGCCTGTGAGGGAAGAGATCCTTAAGGCTCTTTTGAATTCCGATCTTATCGGTTTTCACACTTTCGATTATGCTCGGCATTTTCTCTCTTGCTGCATTCGAATGTTGGGTTTGGAGTATCAGTCGAAGAGAGGCTATATTGGGCTGGAGTATTATGGCAGGACTGTTGGGATAAAAATCATGCCTGTGGGGATTCACATGGGTCAAATCGAGTCGGTTTTGAGATATGCTGACAAGGACTGGAGAGTTGGAGAGCTTAAACAGCAGTTTGAGGGAAAAACTGTGTTACTTGGAGTTGATGACATGGACATCTTTAAAGGTGTAAACTTGAAGCTCTTAGCTATGGAACAGTTGCTAAAGCAGCATCCCAAGTGGCAGGGAAGGGCGGTTTTAGTACAAATTGCAAACCCTGCTAGAGGAAAAGGGAAAGATCTTGAAGAGATTCAGGCAGAGATTCAGGATAGCTGCAAGAGAATTAATGAAACTTTCGGCAGCCCTGGGTATGAGCCAATTGTTTTCATTGACAAACCGGTTTCCCTCAGTGAGAGAGCTGCATATTAT
>CAOJBJ010853216.1:0-11652 GCA_948291685.1 Euphorbia celastroides
CCACAAACCTCAAATCATATATATAATAAAAGCAATTAAATTTTAAAAACTTATTCTTTCCCTTCAATTTATCTCCTAATTATTTTTGTAAAATTCAATTTATTTTTTAAACTTTTATAGATGATAATCACATTTAAAAAATTGAAATATTTTTAATTATTTAATAAGTGATTTCAAATAATTTATCAGAATCCTAAACTATTTTTACTCTTATCAATAATGATGAAAAATTTAATTATTTGATTAAATAATTATATCAAATAATATATTTCTCAATCAATTTTTTAAGAAAAAAATTAATCTATATATTACTAAAAGCAATTAAGTCTTAAATTACTTAATTGCCGTTATTTCTTTTATTTATTTCTTTACAACAAATTGATAAACTAAAATAAATAATAATTTAAGAAAAGGTAACAAGATAACTTTATTGGAAATGGAATAATCTCGTAATCTAATCAGGAAGCAAAACAAATCAATTTGAAAATGGAATCCCGTAATCTATATTGGTAACTATAAATTAATAACAAATTGATAAACTAAAATCAATTAGTAAAAAAAAGGTAATAATATAAATTAAATGGAATGATCCCGTGATCTGATCAGGAACCAAAACAAATCAATTTGAAAATAGAATCCCGTAATCTTTACTAGTAACTATAAGTTAATAATAAATTAATAAACTAAAATAAATAAGTAAAAAAAAGGTAATAATATATCTTAAATGAAAATAATTAAATAAAAGGTAATAAGAGATGAATTAGTAATTCATCACATAATTTATCATATATATTTAAATGGAAATGGAATCCCGTAATCTGATCAGGAAGCAAAACAAATCAATTTGAAAATGAAATCCCGTAATCTATATTGGTAACTATAAATTAATAACAAATTGATAAACTAAAATAAATAAGTAAAGAAAAGGTAATAAGATAACTTAAATAGAAATAATTAAATAGAAGATATTAAGAGATGAATTAATAATTCATCACTTAATTTATCATATATATTTCTCTATGAATGTCGTATCTTTTGTATTTGAGAATAGCAACGTTGAATTATCCTCTTCAAATCAAATTTGTAATTCTTATCTCAAATTCGTTTTGTCGAAGAATAATCATAATTCAATGGATAATATCAATTCAACCAAGGTGAAATTGAAGACGAATTTTATTTGTGATATAAATTCGTCTACGATGGCATGGACCCTCAAAGTTCGTGTTCTGCACCTTTAGACCATTACAGAATGCAATAAACCAAATTCAATATTTAGTATTGAAATGGTTTTACAAGACGAAAAGGTGTGTTAAATTTTCAGCATATATACCGATAGTATTTGTAATTTTAGAACCAATGCATTTAATTCATTTAGTTACAGTATTTAAGTTTTTCATCAAGATAATAGATGTCATCTTTGTTTTTGTACAAACATAATAAGAGTTGTCACTGATTCTATATGTTTAATAAGAGTCGAACGTAATTTTGAAGAAAAAATAACAATTTGATCATTTTTCAATTTATGTGTCATCCATTCGTACCTATTTATTTTAGTCTAATATTCTTTATGTTTTTTTATGATGTCAATTGTTTTCACTGTTCTAATATTTTTAATGTTTTGTAATGCTGTAATGGGGGAATCGCATTCAAGCGACAATAACCAAAACTCACATATCCAAGTTTGTTGATAAGCTTCAAGAACTCAAGGTGTACTATATGAGGAACTTCATTATAAATCCGAACAATATTAGAACACCTAAGCCAACAAATCATGAATGGAGGTTAGTATTTTCATCGAGGACGATTGTTGGGAGACCAGACATCCAAATTTTAATTTGAATTTATTCGAATTAGTCTCTTATACAAAATTACTCGATCCAAAAAAAGTTAAAGAAGATGTTCTATTTGGTAAGTATGGATTTTTTATTTTTTATTTGAATTTATTAAAGTTTACTTAGTTTTTATTTTTAATAAATGGATTTTTTTTTTAGATGTTATCGGTGAAATGGTCAGTCAAGAATTTTTTTGATTTAATAGGTTTCTCTTTAATCAACACAAAATTTAATTATTATTCATGTTGTTATGATTTTTTGTTACTATTTATTAGTGTAAAAAATTAAAGGTGCTTATTATGTATAAATTTAAATCGGTGATGATTTGACCCAATTAGAGTGAAACTGAAGATAAATATGGACTCTTAAAGTATGTGTTCTCTGTCTTTAGACAATTTCAGAACACAATAACAAAAAGTTAACATTTATAATTGAAATGGTTTTGTAAAAAGAAAATGTATAAAAAATTTATTTCTCATTGCTTTTAATTTTTCATTTATAGTTTTTGAAGACTTTTATAGTTTATATATTTTTATAACCAAAACTATTATAAATTTCTGTTTTTTTACCACACATTTTTTCGTTTGTGAGTTAATTTGTTAACAATTTTGAGTTAATATGTTTTTTTCTTTATGGTATACATTGTCTTCTTAATCTACTTTTTCGAAAATTAATTCTTTTACCCTCTAATTCAATTACTGATATAGGATGATTCAGTGGCGGTGCCAGAAGTTATGCACTGCGGGGGCAAAAAATTTATTATAAATATAGACATGACATAAATTTAGATGGTGAAAATTCTTCGATATAGGTAAAAATGTGCATCAGATAAACTTAATGTATCTTTTAGATCAAAACAATCAAATTCGAAAATAATGCAATCAAATTAGTTTAAATCATAAGTAGATTAATTATCAAAGCAATCAAATTATTTTCACATATAAGTCGAGAAAGGGTTAGCATCACTAAACGGATCTCTCCTCCAAAGTCCAAACTACTTAATTTACAATTACACCAAAATACCAGGCAAAGAAGAGCTCAGTTAGTTGAATGAGAAATAGTAATTAATCCCGATACCGTTGCTTTGAATTACTCATTGTGTTATATTGTTGGAATTGAACTGCATAGCCTAATATTTAACTATTTCTCATAGTAATTAAAAACTATTTTAACTGTGTTCAATAGCAATCTGCCCCTTATTTTAATAGTTTGAGAATGAATTTTCATATCAGTGCCTTTTTTTTTTTATTTACATGGGTGTTGCTTGATTGGACGTGCGTTAAATAGTCTCCTTTTCGGTTAACAATATTTGTATCAGAAGATTAGTTGTTATGTTGAATTCAACTTTAAGAAAACTTATAAAATAGTACGTTAAAGTATTAACAAAATTATATAATTCATGCTGCTTTGATAAGTATTTACAAACATACATTAATACAAAACTAGAAAAACTTATCAAACTGTCTTTTTAAATAGTTTGCATTCACATTATTATGATAATCTTAATACGTATTCATATATTTTTCTCTCTCATACTTTTTAGGTTAAGTTTATTTTACATTTGAATCGCATACTATAAAACATGATCACTTGTAACTATAAGAAAGTTATGAAAACCTTATAACTATAAGCCAAACAATATGAAAAATTATAAGGAAACTAGTTAAATTTAGCTTATATGTAACACATTCAAAATAACTTGCTTTCGTGCCACTAACTACTAAAAGAGGTAAGCATCTTCCATCGTGAAATAATCGGGTAGATAAACAAGAGTAAATTGAATTGATCACAAGAAAAAATGATGATCTTCAGGTCTTAAGTTTAAGTCTAATGAATGTTGAAAAATTTTGATTGCGAGACTTATCTTCTAAAACCAAACTTTCGATTGGGTCGAATTTGGGTGTAATCAAAGCAAAATTACCACGACCAAATGGACAAAAAAATTACATTTTTCCCTACTAATGCTATATCCATCTAGTAGAACAACGGAAAGAAAATGACCCTGCATCAAGAAATAAGAAAAAAGGCGACGCTAAAGTAGGTGTGTGCAAAAACCGAACTGAAATTTAAAGTCGATTAAATTTTTTCGATTTTTATTTTAAAAAACTGCTGAATAAACCGGACTGAAATAATTAATATAAAAAATAAATTATGAATATTATCAATTTTTTACATGGATTTTTCGTTAACCAGCCCACTGAGCCCAACCCAATTCTCTTTCAAATCATTTCCTAATTGCTGACCAGCTAACCCTACCCACTTTCTCTTTCAATTCACAACCACATTACCGCCGCTTCTCTTACTCTCAACGTCTCATCGTCGCCGATAAACTCTGTCTCTCGTTAGCCGTCGCCGGAATTATTTCATTGTAACTGTAAGTCTTGTCATCAAAAAACACTGGTTTTTGTGGCTAAGTTTCTCTCAGATTGCTTTGTTGTTTCTTCGAGCTTTACCTCGAGTTTTAGTTGGGTTTAGGGATTTTTTACTTAATCGAGACTTTGATTATTAGTATATGTGATATTATGTTTTGGTTGTGTTTTGGAAATTTGAAGTTTAGTGACTTGAAGGTTTGGCTGTTTGGTGTGTAATTTGAAACACATGGTGTATAATTTGAAAGATTCCGCTCTTGATCCTTTTTAATTTCACAGTTCGGTTAATTCAGAAATTTTTGTTTCGGTTTTCGGAAAATTGGTTCCATTATTTCTTCGATTCGGTTTAAATTTTTTCTCTCATTCGGTATTCAGATTTTTCGGTTCGGTTCAACAGAATGCTCACCCCTAGTTGTTAGGTCATTGTTGAGGGCTTCAACCGAGCAATTGACATGGTTTAACACAGAAATTAAGACAAAGAGGAGTGAAGTGAAGTTGAACAGAGTTGGGTTGTTTTTCTGTGTGGAGTAGATTTGAATACTTGTCTTCAACATTTGTTTTCTTTGTTTTCTGTTTTCGATTTAGTTTTGCGTTTTGTTGTTTACTTCAATTTTGGAAGGATGACAATATGAAGCTATTGACTACACTATGGAAATCATTTGTGAGGATGAACCGGACTTAAATAAATAACTGATTTCGGTTCTCAAATCTCAATTGCTATATTATATGCTGCTGAAAATTGTGGTGTAATGGAGTTGTTGCTAGTATATTTTCACATCTTATGAAAATTCTAGCATTGTTCATTGATCGTTGTTGGTTCATGGAGCAAAATTTGATGACAAGTAGTATCTTGAAGGTAAATTTTATGTAGACCCAGATCCAGGTTTGAAACTATAAATGGTCCGGTCCGGGTCCAGTCTAGATTCAAACCGGATCTTGTCCATTGCCATCTCTAGTGGTAATATTCATATCGTGATTAACATTTTCACCAAGTAGAATTTCTGTGAAGTTTTGATCTTTTTTTTTTTCATTTAAAAGTAGGTTGTTTAAAGTTGTTATGCTATAGCAGTTTACATTTACAGCTATGTTTGCTGTTCAATACATTCATTGCAAAAGATACAAATCTATCTCTGTCTTAATTGACAAGTTAAAATTAATTATATTTTCCATTAATGCAGATAAAACCTTGCTTCTACGTTTTAAAGGATGGAGAAAGAGGATCCATTTACATTGTTAACTTGTGATGAAGCATTTCTGCTAATATTTGGCATGGGTGGTGTAGGAAAATCTCGTAAGTCTTCATTTTACCGCCATTTTAATTCAAGATCTTTCTTTTATAGATTTGTGTAGTAAGTTGCTACAGTGAGAGGATGAATCAAGCCCGGTCCTAGACCCGAGACCTCTCGCCCTTGAAAACTATATTATTTCGGTTCTTCTGATAGCAAGTGTCTTGAAATTTTCAGGGGCCGGTCTACAAGTTTAGCTCGATGCGTACGGAAGTGTCCAATCGTTGCGGAATATTGGGTCCGGGATATCCACATTTATGCTGTTGACCGGATTTTCACAAATGAAGGGCCCTTCACACTAGTCAACGGAGATCGAGTATCACATGACATCCTGCTCACTGGATAAGAAGCCATTTGGTTTGAAGGAGAGAAAAAGTGGGTTGGGCACTTCCACTTTATGGAAAGCTATGGACTAGATTAGGGAAATAGGGGCTTCGGGCGGATATCAACAGATATAATTGACAATGTGGGTTACGGGAGGGTTGATATTCCCAACTGTAGAGCTGATAGAACTGCTGCTGTAGAAGAACCTGGCCGTCCAAAACCGAAGAGAAGAAAAGCTGCTCGCGGTCAAAACTGATTAGTCAAGTTAGATAATCAAATTTTCTAGTTATTTGTTGCTAGGACATAGAAAAACCTTGTTTTTCTGGTTATACCGTTCATTATGTACAGAGTTCGCTTGTTGCATGTTAAACTAGACATTTGTCTTTTATCATTCATTTTAGTGGAGCTGGTGCATGGTTTTCTTTGATTTAAAAAAATAACAATATAACTGAAAATTGTATACTTATTTATTAGTAATTTTTGGTTACTGATAACAGGAAATGCAATTTGTATTTGAGCAGAGTGGAAAGTGGATAGCTAAGCCAGGAATTACATCCTCCAGTGAAATCATCAAATTCGTGCAGAAGAACATGATCAAAAAGGCATAGCAACTGTTCAAAAATTCACAAATCTGATACTTCTTTCAAATTCCATAGCAAAAGTTGCAGAGACAACTCATACACACTGATCAAGCGCAAAGTACATAATGAAGAAACAGAATAGAACAAAAGTTCAGTATTTATCACTATGTTCTTATCACAGAATAGAAAAGTTTCATATACCATTCTTAAAGAAGCTATTTTTAAATAAGTTTGAATATAGGTTTATAATTGTAACTTTACATATCACTATAGCCGTATTTGGATTCTCCTCAACTTCACTTAATAGCCTCTCATTCTACCTACTTTTTCATGTTTTCCTCTCTCCCTTAAACTTGTGTAAACTTTCATGTTTGTAAATTGACACAAAACACAATTAACATATATTAATATATGAACTATGAAATAAAAAAGTTTATAGATTGGAGCTACTTCAACTATACAAGTAGCCAGAAGATAGAATATTGAATATTGAATGTGCTTTTTTTAGTCTCTCTCTAAATACTAGATTGATGCATCATATAAAAAAATTAATGGAAGAGGTCTAATACATTCAGATTTCCTTGAACTTGTTTTATATTATCTATCGTTTCCTGAACTTTGACATGTTCCTCTCGTCCCTTGAACTTGCAAAAAAAGTACTATTTTACACCCCCTTTAACTTACAAAAATGCTTAATTTTTTCCTTAAATGTCATGTGTTAGCTTTTAATTGACTTTTTTTTTTCAAAGATGTCATCTAATCAGAAGTTGACTCGTGAAATTCCATGATTTATAAGTTCATTTTAGACAATTTTAGGGAGGCGAGAGGTTATCAAAGAAAATTTACCGGGGGACAGACGCATTTGAAAATTCTAGGAGGCGAGAGGTTATCAAGGAAAGTTTATGGGGTGCGAGAGAAACATTTGAAAATTCAATGGGATAAGGTGTTATCAAGGAGAGTTTATAGGGGTAAGTGAAACATTAAATTCAATGCGTGAGAGGCAATCTAGGATAATTCGAAAGACTTGGATATATTTGGTCATGAAAAAATAATAAATAATAATGTGTACTAATTGCTCGGGCTCAATATTTTTATTCTCACTCAAACAAATGATTATTCAGATTAAAAAACCAAAACGTCAACGTATACGATCTCGCCTTCGAGTTGCATCATTTTCTTCTTGTTAACCGAAAAAAGATAACGGTAAAGTTGTGGCCTTTTCCATTTTTGGAATATTTCCCGCCCTTTTTCAAGCTTTCAAAGAAAACCCATCAAACCCCACAACCCAATTCTCCATCTTTCTCACCTTTCATGGCTTCCAATCTTACTTTGCAAGAGCTTCGAGATTTCCACTCAATCGATCGCCACATTTACACTAGACTAATTCTTGATTTAGGTTTCGATTCGAATTCGGCTCTGCAAATCGTTGCATTCTGGAATTTTCTCGAGAGAAAAGGCTACAGATTCTTTGTAAACAATATGCTACAGCTCTCTGATCAATTGCTGCTCGGTTTCGCCATGGAAGCTAAAACCGGGTTAGCTTATTTGACTTTCAAAGGGTATGTTAAATGCGGTGTTTATATGAATCTCTTGTTCCCCTTGATGCGCTCTCTTGTCAGCCAAGATTTCTCTATGGTTTGGTTGATGAAAGATAGAGAAAATTCTTTTAATTTGATCAAAGCGTATGTCGAAATTTTTCGGGATCGGGTTTTTAGTGATATGATCTTGATGAATCAATGGACTTGCGGGTCTCGAGATGGTAATGTTAACAGGGTTCGAGTCCCATCAAAGGTGAAATTTGGGGCTAGAACTCAAAATTTGGCATCTGAAGAGGAGAAAGTTCGGGTTTCGATGGCTAATAGGGGTCAAGATTTAAGAAGGAAAGATGAGGATGGGAATCGTTCGCTTCGGGTTTCAGAAAATGACAGAACTTTGTTTATTACCTTTTCTAATGGGCACTCAACGATCTCTAAAGCGGAGCTCAGAGACCTATTAACAAGGTTAACAGTTGAATCTTTTTGACTTCAGTTCTTTGTGTTATGTTATATATGTTATGTTTATGTTATGTTATGCTTAGTTGTTGTTGTTGTTGTTCGTTTTTATGGAAACAGGAAATTCGGGAGTTGTGTAGAGTCGATCCAAATGGGAGAATTGTTTGCTTTTGTTGTTCTTGATTCCACCTCCACGTTGAATAAGATTCTAGGCGAGAAGGGATTAGTGAAACTCTACATTAATGGAAACGGTGTTTGGCTTAAACGCTACTCGCCTCGACATCAGAGGTAATAAGTAGCAGGAGATGAAGTTGCTGAAACTCTTAGATGACTTGTACATTTTGTAAAATTGATATAACACATAGGAAGGCCGAAGAAGAATCTATTTTTTATTTAGTTACTTTGAATGTTAAGAGACCGAAAGGTAACTTGATGTGAAAAGATGTGTTTTGCAATGATTTTTTGGTGATCTTGATAGTTGATAGTATATTAACTGCATTAGGATAACTAATTAGGAATAAAAGGCATACCGTTTATAAAACTACATATATTGAGTTTGAATGTCTATCGTATTAATTAATCGGGAATTAACTTGTTTGTAAACCCGATACTAGATGAAAGGGGTCGTGTGAGTGGCAAGGAGTATTTTTTTAGATGGGGGAGGCGATCCTTTTCTTGGTAAAGCTCTGAGTTGCAGATAAGCTCTATATTGGCTAAAGAATCTTGAAATCAATAAGGTGATTGTTGAATTGGATGCTCTCAATGTGGTCACTGTGACTTATAGATTCCAACTAGCTATTTACCTTCCATTAGAGATGTCGCACTCTTTTATTCGATTTAATGGTCGTTTTCCTTGGTAGAAAAATTCCTTACATATAATATTAACTATGACAATAAGGAAGCTACTCTAAATATACATGAGATTGGAATTTATCTATACCCTAAGCAAAAACCAAAAAGGCAGCAACTCAAGAACCTTTGGAGAATAAACTAATTACTTGAAGATAGAGAAATATCTTTAAATTAAATTTGATTTATATTATAGATTATTCGGTTTAATTGAATTGAACCAAACTAAACCAGACTGCTTCAACTGAATTATCGAATTTTTATTTTAGTTTTATGAATTATCGAATTTTCATTATAATTTTATCATAACAACTATTGTCGGTTAGGTTTAATTCGGATTCTATTGTAATTTTTTATTAGGTTCAGTATAAATTACAATACAAATTCTATAAATTAGTTAAAGCAATTCGGTTCGATTCAATCTGGTTAAATCGAATGCTCATACCTTTGGGTGGCTAAGTTTCACATAACTTAAATAAGATATTTTTTCCCATGATAAAAAGTACTAGTCTTCTACGTTACATTTGATCAAACCACCCCAAGTCTCTCGCTCTTCTTCATTTCATAAATGATAACCTTTTACAACACATATCTGCTTCACTCTATAGGCTCTAACATGAAAGATAATATAGAACAACAATTGGTACATACAGTTTTCTTTTACACATTTTTATCCTATCGAACTGCCCCAAAAACCGTTAAATGATGAAACAACTAAAGAGCCTCTTAGATTGGTACCTACAAGTTTGAGTACCAAAATGTAAATAAGCATCATGTAGAAATTCAGATTACCTTGTACCATCTTAGAGGCTGATTCTTAGGGACTGTAGGCTGTGAAACCCATTGGGAAGTACTTCCACTGGGAATACCTGAGTCTTCTCCTTGAAGTCCAATCTGCACTCAGAATATAAAATGAAATCGAGTTTCATGTCTTTCATCCCTCCACATTTTACGTTCCATAAATCAAGAAATGGTCCAAACCTTTATGGCCAGTGTTTTAGCCAATAGGTCAAGACTGAACATGAACATGTGATCTCTGGAGATCTCAAGTTCAAGTCATGTCCGGGGATGGGAATTTTTGCATTCAATTTAAACGCAATGGCTCAAATTAAAGAAAAAAGTTGCACAACTTATGCTAGCCAATTTGAACTAAGATGTCTCTAGTTATCATAGCCTGAAGAATATTATAATTATGCCATGGACTAATACTTGCATACCTGATATGTCCACTGCTGTGAGGAGAGATCAACACTTGCATTTTGCCCTTTCAACTTCACAGGACCAGTGATCCCAGCACCCACCAAATCATGAAAAGCTCCATAGTTCTGAAACGTATTATAATTATTCCATGGATTAATACTTGAATATTAAAAAATTTTCATCTAAGAGATATCATGTTTGATGAAACCTAAAGCATAACCCACTAGAAGACAAACATTGTCAATGATATTCCAATTTTTGCTAAAATACTTTTATCCTTGATTCTGACCTGGAGTCCTACAGTCACACTAGGAGATCAATAGTGTTTTTCCCATTATCTAGTGTGATTGGTATTTCCACAGAAATTTTGGGGTTGCTGCTACTCTTTCCTGTTCCATTCCCTGTTGAAGCAACAGCTGTTATTTATCGCAGCTTTTTTAAATAAAAAATGTACACATTTCAGCATTTCGCATGCTCTCTTAACATTTCAAAAGTGCAAATGCAAACGGATACTTCAATTCGGATTTCATACAACAGCAAGAAGAAAGTAAAACATGACAACGTTAGAGCTAGCATATCAGCCTAACACAATATCTATTGTGAGATGAGGAGCGTAGTATTGTTTATGGTTCATAATGTGATCATATATTAGTATTTCAAGGAATCTATAGTCGTTATATATTTGAGTAAAGATGTGGAAAATGACTTTGATTTCTTCTTAACCAGAGATTGTGTGCAAGGAACAGAGGACAGGGTCTTGAATTCACAAACAACAAATCAAGCAGAAGCAGATTTAAAACTTGTGAATCAAGTTTCCACGAAGAAGAGGGAAGATCATTTTGTGCTAAGATTCTCAACTAGATCAGAAGGGAACATGTAGCATATGAGAACAATGCACAGATACAAAGCGAACACATTTGCCACAAGAAACAAAGTAGAACACAACGATGTACCATGCTTTTTACCAAATATTTTATAGGAAATGAGGCATGCCTTAAGAGGTACAACGAATATGTTTTCCATTTTTTAAACAAAAAAAACTATTTGAAAAGATCTCTGTCATGTTTTTCAATAATTTAGAGTCACCTGCAAGCTTTCTGTTAATAAAGGCATGAATGGCATGGCCAAGAGATTCAACATGAAGAACAGTCTGGGATCCTTCTTTCAGGAAAGGCTCGTCACCTTTGAAATCAGTGCTGCAAAATATGGTAATTGCTTTC
>CAOJBJ010853910.1:0-12923 GCA_948291685.1 Euphorbia celastroides
AAGAAATTTGTCCCAAACTACCTAAATAGAAAAATTAGGAGAGTATATAGAAGGGTATACTTGGAGCAACATTTACAGAAATTCCACGGCATGTTTGATAATAATAATAATAATAATAATAATAATAATAATAATAATAATTAGTATTATTGTTAAAACTTGCATCTGTAACAGTACAGATGGGTATAAAAAATTAATGACTAGTACATAATTTGGATGATTATGCATGGACTTTTATGGAAAGGCATGCCATTAATTACATGCCATCTTAACATATTTAAAATCTTAAAACCTTTTCTTATTTTTTTCTTCCATAAACTCCTCCTCCAGTTTCCGACTTATTTTGAACCATCGATTTGTCTTTGATATGTTTACTATATATTAGGTGGGGTTTATCCAAAAACCGCATGGATCCGAATTGATGGGTGCAGGGAAAAACCGAAATTTCTAACTATACGGGCGGGAGTTGGGGGTGAGTTTACAACCCGTAAAAAATTTTGGACAGGTGTGGTTGGAGATATACCCGAACCGCGGGGATACCCGAACCGCCATCGAATAAATCTCTGTGAGGATAACCGTAAAATAACTGAAAATGTATAAAACATAATTCTTCACATGTATAAATAATGGTTAACTTAATAAGCTCATATAATTCATCTTATTATTAGAATAATAGATTTATAAATACCCATTAGACATAAAACTTGAAATCTAATCTTTTCTCCAATCTCAAGCTTTTGACCTAATACATCTCTAGTAAGTTATCTTTTATTTATGTAATTTTTCATTTGATTTGCATCTAGTTTTAGCGAGTAATTTACTTTATTTACAAGGTTATACTTTCACTACAAACTCACTAAGATAAACTTGAAGAACATTTAGAACGTTGTCCTAATTTAATTGGAAGTTAATCTATCATTCGGGATTTCCATGAATATTTATAATATTGTTATATGATGGATTATCATTTCTAATGTGTGATTTATTTAGTAATTTTACTATTTGTCAAAAAATATCATTTTTAAGATTGGAAATCCCCGAAACCGTGAGGATGCGGAATGGGTGAAAAATTTTACCCGATATATTAATTGGGGAATCCCCAAAACTGCAACTGAAAGTATTGGGTCGGGAATGAGAATTGCATTAATCGGACCAAATCCGCACCGTTGACACCCCTATTGTTAACTGAGATGACATGTTAACTATCTAATTCTCTCCGACAAGAGATCAGCAAAAAAGTACTATTTGCCGCTTCTTACTATCAATATTAGTACATAAATTCTTCGTATTTGTAAATATGTAAATCATAGCTCCTCGAAACGGACTTGCTTAGTCTCACTATGGAGGATGAGATACATTTATGCCAACGGGTTTTTTTTTTTTCTAAAAAAAAGTCAAGGCAATTAGTGTATAACATGTGGAGTTGAACACAAAAACTTTATATTTTTTTAATAATTAGTAAATCCTTAAAAAGACTGGATTTCGAACTTAAAACCTCTCACCATAACATTAAAAGGTGTACCATTTGACCAAAACCCAATTGATACAAAAACTTCATATAAGTTAATGGAAAAAATCATTAACTCGATTTACATATTATTCACTAAAGTCCACCAGAGTTTCGACAGAATTTTTTGTTGGCCAGAATTGACAGGCCGTCGAAGACACTACTGGATATTGGTTGGCTGTCAGTGTTGGGCCGATTGTCGGAGTTTTCGACAAATTCTTAGCCAACTGTAGTTGATCGGCAGCTTGGTGGTCACAGTTGGTCAAATTGCTCTCCACTCTCTTGAAAAGTCAAATCATGTCACGTCATATTTTAGATAAGCAAATTGGAACCGTGTTATACATTTTTGTAAATGTGGAGTTATGTGTAAAAGTACATAAAAGTTGAAAGTTGATGGCAAAACATGACTTAGTCTACAATTTTGGGAGACTCCTGTACATTTAACCTAAACATTTTCTTGTGATTAGTTTATTGATTTACATTTTATTAACACTCTTATTATATTTAGTAATTTCGTTTTCAAGAAAATAATGTTGTCCTTGTAAATTGCAGTTTCACTGCGTAGCAGTTTTTAAAGCTAGTAATTACTGCTATTTTTACGTTTTACCCTTATTATTAAATTTGAGAATATATATATATATATATTGATTATATCTATTTTGTATAACTTTGCAAGGCATCCCGGTCCCATCAAAGTTCATGTTCAAGAGAAGATGTTATCACAAGCCGAGCGAGGAGCCAACCAACTTCAACAAACGACATTCTAACCATTTGAGAAAGGAGAATTGTAGAGGAGACTTTCCAATTCCTTTAGTAGAGGACATTTGTAGACCGACCCAATTGCAATTGCCTGGATCGTCTGAATTGAAACCATCTGAATTGCACCCTCTTGAAACGCGACCTTCTCAATTGAGTCCACCTCAAATGAAAGGCCGCCTCAAGGACATACCACCTTGAGGATGTGTCGCCCAGAAAGAATGTTACCACGATGGAAGCCAGGCCCAAGGGAATGATGCTCCGAGGGAAGATCGCCCCAATGAAAGTCCGCCTCGTGCGAGTGAGGAGAAACAATCTTTTGAAGAATGGGCGAGTGATGAGGACATCTCTTATGGAGAAGGAGTGATTGATGAGGACATCGGTCCATCTCAATTACACCCGCCTCAAATGCAACCTTCTCGAACGAACTCGCCTCAATTAATATGTCACCTCAAGAAGGGAGGAAGGGCGAGGTCCGGAGACACTCTGAAAGGAAGGGCGAAGTTTGAAAGGAAAGTAAAGTTCAGAAGGGAAGAGAGGTTGAGGGATGCTCCGGATGGGCGAGCCGAATCCAGAGTGGAGACAAAATCCGGATCGAAATCCAAATCTAGAAAGAAGGTGATGTCCGAAAAGAGTGGAAAGTCCGGAAGGAAGACAAGGTCCGGAAAGAGAGTTGAGTCCGGAGGAAGAACAAAGCTGAATAATGATAAAGGCATCTTATGTCCTGAATTGGAACATCTGAGGCCTCCTGGATCGAAGCCTTCTCAAGCTAACAATTCAAGGCCGTCTGGATTGGAACCCTCTCGAGCTAAAACTTTGAGGCCTCCTCGAGCGAGACCTCCCCGAGCGAGACCTCCATGGCCAAATAGAATGAGGCCTCCTTGAAGATCACTCTTGAGGCCGTCTGGAATGAAGCTTCCTCAAATAGGCCCGCCGAGGCTACATAGGTTAAGGCCTTCTCAAGCGAACATACTGAGGCCACCTCGAGTGAGACTTTCAAGACCTCCTGGAATGAGGAAGGCTTGGTCAAGGAGCAAACTTCTTCATAAGAAGTTTGGCTTGCTCAAATTCATCAAACAACCAAGTAAAAATTGAGGAACACAAGAATACCTTCGGGAGAACAACCCTCTCAAGAACATCAATGGCAATTTGTTGAGGCCACCTGGAATGCAATCACTTGTGGAGCAACCTTTATCAGAAGTTCACATGAAGATAGAAGGTCATCTCAAAGAATGGCCGCCTCAACCAACATTCTCAAGAAAGATGGCTCAAATATCGTTGGAGTCCAACTCTTTAGAAGAAGGGGAGAATGATGGGGACATCTTGTGTCCACTCGAATTGGGATATCTGAGGCCGCCGTAAATAAACCTTCCTCAGGCTAACACTTTGAGGCTCCCTCAAACGGGGCCTCCTCAAATGCGAGTTTTGAGGCCGTCTAGAAGAAGGCCTCCTCGAGCAAGCACTCCAAGGCCACATCGATCGGCTCGACCGCATCAATCGCACAAGTCGGTCCAAATGTTATCCCACCTCGATGACAAACTGTCTTGAGCTCCAGAAGGTGACACTCTGCCTCGAGCTCCAAGTGAGGCTGCCTCAAGGGATGGCCGCCTCAACGACAATCCATCTTGAGGGAATTGATTCTCCAAAGAAGACTAAGACCGACCAGAAGCTGCATCGACGGACAACCGCCTCAAACGATCCACTTGCAGATGGACGGGAAAATCTGACAACGCAAGTGGGAGAGTTGTTGGACCTTAAAAGAGGGAAGTCAAATCTCATACCGATGATCATACCTCCACTTGCCAACTTGTCATACTTTATTATTTATTTATTATTTTAATATTTTAGTATTTTAGTATTTGTTTTCATATTTTCTTATCTTGTAATGTGGCTATAAAAGCCCTCACTTTGTTCTTTGTAAAGGATCTAATATTAATTTGTGAAAATTTTCGAATTTTAGAATTAATTAGAATTCTAGACTTTCTTACTTTTGTTATTCTAAATATCAACTTCTAATGCCTCTTCAAATAGGAGTAGAGTACCACCCCTGGTTTTATGAAAAAACACGCAAGCCTCTTATCGGATTTGAACCGATGACTTGCATCTTACCATGGCGTTACTCTACCACTGAGTTAAAGGGGCTCGTTTGATTTTCATCATTTAATCTAATTTGAAATTTAGAGAAGTTTCTCTTTTTTATTTGGATTCTTCGAACCTTCAAGTTTCAGCTTGAAAAACTTTAAGGAAACGCCAGTTTTCCGGTGAGTGCGGCTCGTGAAACCACCAGGAAACCACGGTTTTCTAACAAGTTCGCCTTGCGAATCTCCTCTTTGGCGATTTAAGATCAAAACCGCCTCAACCATCGCCTCGATCCTTATCAGATAGTACCGACTCATCACTCTATATAAACCGCCCTCTGCCTCCTTTTGCTTATCTTATTACAATTCCGGTAAACCTTTACTTCGGCTTTGCCTTTGAGCCTTCTACTCAATCTTAGGTATGGTTTCTTCTCCAATTTCGTCTTCCTTTTTCTTTCATTGTCCTTGTTTTGCAGTTTTTGCCGTCTCGTTTCATGTACTTGGTCATCCTGTTATGCTTTCTCTCGATTGCTTTTTACATGATCTCATGACTGCATAACAAACTTATGGTGTTTTCTGCCGGAAAATTAAGATTGTAGGTGTTTTGAGCTAGAGATTCTTTATGCAGTCAATGCTTCGTATTAGGTATCCAATGTGTAATCAAATAGCTAATCCCAGTAACAAGGGGCCTGATTGATTGATTCCTTACTCGAATTGTGGTTTTGATGTATTAATGAAAACCCAAAAACATTCAACAGATCGTGGATTTGTTATTATTTGCAGCTTTGGCGTACATGGTTGAACTAGACGTAGAGATTCCATCAGCTTTCGATCCATTCAGAGAGGCAAAAGAATCGGGGGTCCCGGGGGCAAGAGAGTATGTGCATATACGCATACATCAACGGAATGGAAAAAAGAGTCTGACGACAGTAGAAGGGATCCCAAAAGAACTGAGCTACGTATGAGTTCTCGCTCACATCACTTATAGCCAGTACTAAAAAAGGTAAATAATGTGAACTATCAAAAGGTAATGTTGTATAAAGGAATAAAATAACTTTCTATTTTAGTGTTTGAGAAAATCAAAATTTCTCATTAAGTGGCTTTTAATCAAGTGGCAAATCCATATGTTTGGATGAAGATGACAAACCTTAACTCCTTCAAAATATTTCTAAAAAAGGAAATCAAAATCAAAATTTCTAAATCCATACACTTTGGACAATTAAATACAAAGGATAACTTATATACACAGAGCATAACACATAAAACAATACATTAAATTTAGCGAACAAACAATTCTCTATTTTTAGCAGGAAACTTTGTATGGACCGGGTCCTTTGCACCTTATGTGCATCTAATGGTTGAAAATTAATGATAGAATATTTGATTAGAATTATAAAATATTTATTTAATGATGCATTAATTCTTTTCCCTTAGATAGAAACAAGGCGTAAAAAACCCGGTACTTTGTAAAAGAACCCATTATTAGCAACTAAGATCTAGCCCGACCTTGTTTATCCCAGTGAAAGAGGTCTTTAGTTAAAATATTCAGTTGCAGTAGTAGTTATTGTTGTTTCGCCCGTATTTCCATGGGTTAAATTGATTTATAAGAGCTTATTGAACATGAATTAGATTGACCTTGTTATAGTATGACTGGAATATGATTATTATTAATAAAAGGTATGCTTTGTTATTAAAAAATATTGTGTGTATTAATTAATTAACGAAATCCAAAAATAAATTATAATATACTAAAGATATAATAATGACATTATAGTTGTTGCAACTATAATTATGTTTAAACATCTCTCTAGTCATAGTTTCACATTGTTCTCATTAATTCAAGTAGCTGAAGTTAACAAACTAAATATGAGATTTTTAAGTGACATATGAATGTACAATGGAATTATATTGGAGATCCATTATAAAATGTCATACGGGATTAAATTTTATTGATATCATAATATCATATTTAAGCCCTGGTCTCGACCCTGTGGAGTGGGGCTAGTCCCAAAATGTGGTGTTGGCCCCAGATGTCGGACTCGTGCTCCCCCTCTAAAATCTCCAAAGTTCATAAAATTAAATGCATTAATCAAACAGATCTCGAAGTGAGGAAAGGAACAGTAGAAATCAGAATTAATGAGAAGAAAAAAGTCTAAATTAAGTAGATGATCGGATTTGAGCAAATTGGTCCCGTCACCTTGAAAAAATTTAGTTTGATTGCAAAAGACCTTTATACTTTGCTTTGGTTTCTTTGGCTCTGTAATTAAAAACTCTCATCATATAAATTGAAAAGGCAAAGAATGGAAAATGAGAGCAGGAAGAAGAGAGACGCAGTTGACATGAACGAAAAGAGTAGAATTGGAATTGAGAGGAGAAGACAAAATCGATGAAAGCAAGAAGAGGGGGGCTGTATTTAAAGAACGTATAGAGTGATAATGAAACTTTGGACATGCCAAATAATGATGTTGGTCTCTTTGGGCTAAGTATTCGGGCCAGAGAGGGGTGGATGACTTTTTTTGTAAAATCAAAATGTGATCTTAAATTTAATCTAAGTGTAGCGTGTATTTAATCCGAAATATAAAGTGATTTAGGAGATCAGTTTATTGAATGCTAAAATTAATATGTAAGCAATTTCAAAGTAAAGTGAGTTCCGTTAGAAATTGTAAACGCTGATTTTTATCCTGGTTGTTCGGCCTCTGCTTACTCTAGTCCTCTGAACTCTTGTTGGGCTTTAATTCGTCAAGTATCTTCTTTAACGGGCAGAAAATAAGCCTTTTACAGTTGTTTCCGAAACTCACTGTCCGGAGGGAGGATATACCAATAGGTCTACAACACACCTAGCTAAGTCCTCTGGAAAATGAAATATATCACTCTACTAATCTCTCCATTCTGAAGATAAGGGCAATTCTGTAAATGAAAAAGCTTTCTGGATAGAAAAGTGGTATAAGGAGGTTATAGTTGGATGAAATCAAAATATAAGGAGGTAGAAATTATATTGAAAAAACTTAAGAAGGTACTAGTGTATTAGTATAAACCTTGAAGAGCTTATAATTATTTATCCTTTAACCATTTTATGTATTTTGAGAGTTATGTTAATTCATTTATTATTTACTTCGCCACATTATATAACGAATAATTAAATAAAATTTTATTTGGTGCTCCTTCTAATTATGCCTTCTAATGTCACGCCTAAAGTCCACCCTTTAAGGAACGGCCATGAGCATATAGTCCCCAACCCCTTCTAAATTTTATTATCCATTCGTCATATTTTTTACTAAAAGTATCAATCCACCTGTTAAAACATTGAGCGTAAATGGACCTTTTCCATTCTCTTATAAGTCTAACCCAAGGTATCAATTTATTCTTTTAAATTATTGGAGTAAGCTGAAACTGTATATAAAGTTGTAGTGTAGTTATAATGTTTATTTGAATTCTTTAACATGTGGTCGAATTCTTTAATATGCCATGCTTAATTTTAATTGGGATGAATACATAAATATTTGTATTAACTTGTCCTTTATTGTCATTCAGCATGTTCAATTTTAGAATTTTACAAATAATCCGTCGAAATTTATGAAAGTAACAACTAGATCACCGAATTTTATGAAAGTCACAATTAATCATCTGAACTTGTGAAAAGTGTAAAAAATAATCCTTTAATGTTGACGTGGCGAACAAAAGAAATGTTTGGTAAGTCATATGCCACGTCAGCCTTAGAAGGTTAATTTTTTTTTATGCTTTTTAAAAGTTTAAATAGTTAGTTGTAATTTTCATGAAGTTTGGCGGGTGATTAGTATCATTTTAAAGTTCGGCATACTGCAGACAATTACGGACAAGTTCATAGAACTTTGAATACATTTAGCCTGTTAGCTGTACAGTTGAGATTGACTGACGACATTTTGTTAAAATAACAAATGTTATTTGTTGTAAGATGTCAGATATTGGAGAATCAAGTAACAGCCACGAGGATATAACCGAGTACATACGAAGCGAGCTGGAAGAAATCATTACGGTTCCAGTGATAGATGTAGACCGTCCAATGCTCCGAGTCCCCGACAAAATAAAACAGTTGAATCCAAAAGCATACGAGCCTCGGTTGATCTCAATTGGCCCGGTGTTTCACGGAACCTGAATCGCAACCAATGGAAGCGTTCAAGAAAAGGTACACTCAAGATTGGATCAAAAAGTCTAATCTGAACATCCAGACTTTGACCCGTATCACCAAGGAAAGCAAAGAACAGCTCCGTAAGGATTATGATATCTACTCGTCCAAGATTTGTAGCCGAGAGTTCGTGAGGATAATGGCAATTGACGGAGCATTCCTCGTGGAGTTGCTATGTAGGCAGTTCGATGGCAAGTTCCACGAAATCGATAGAATGACTTACAAGCAGTGGAAGATTCTGATGTGTGCGCGATTTACTCTTGCTCGATAATCAAATCCCATACTATTATCTCGACGTGTTAATATTACGGGTTGCCAAACGAGAAAAGAATGAGCTGCTGGACGACTTTCTAGAAGAAACCGTGCTCCCTCATTTTGTTCGAGGTTGTAGAGTCCAAACACAGAATGTCCAAGCGAAGCATTTTCTCGACACTTTACGAGCAAGAATGGGCTACACAGTAGCTATAAAGAAAACGAACCCTATTACAGCCCTCCGCTTCGTGTCCTACTATTTCACAACTCCACAAAGCAGGAATAAAAGTCTGCCCCAGTGTCCACTGGTCATGAGACGCTGGAATTTTTAGTTACGGAGGAAGTAATCCGAAACGGTTTCTGAGTGCTAGAATAGCTTTTCGATGAGGGATTCTCGAAATTCCACGGTTCGTCATTGATGAAAATACGGAAAGATACTTCGTAAATCTTTTAGCCTTGGAGCTGACCTGGGAAAAAGATCGTTATGCCACGGATTATATTGCTTTTATGGACTATCTTATTGATAGTCCGGAGGATGTCCAGATATTGGTCGAAAAAGGCATCCTCCATAATCTTCTAGAAGATGACAAAGCAGCAACTGTTTTTATCAATTGAATTGGTAAATTTATTGATGTGCATCCCGATTTTTTGTATTGGGATATAGTCAAAGATTTGAGTATTAATTGCAAAAACCGTTGCAATAAGCTGAAGTTTGAATGGAGGAGAGATTTAATGAGAAACTATTACGGTAATCCGTGGACTACTCTCTCTGTCATTGCAGCAATACTTCTCCTCGGACTCATGCCCCGTTATACAGGTAGTGTGTTCTGTCCTCCAAGTAAATGAAGCCAATTGAAGTAAAGGGGTGTTGAAAATAGAAGTAGAAAACTAACAAAGGAATACGAAGCTTTGCTAAGGAAATCAAAGTAACAATGAAGTAAACTTGATTGAATGGTAGTGGAAGCCAAAGAATGACAAAAAATTAACTAATTAGAGAGAGGAACTTAATTAGAGAGAAAAAATATTTCTAAGATTGGATGCATTAACTTGAATCAAATGAAGCCTATTTATAGGCGTAAGAAGCAGATTGTTACAATTGAATTAAATGCAATCTCCCAACAACAATCTCCCAACTAATAACTAACTAAGACAACACTAATTAAGCCTATTATTTATTGCACACACCCAACTAATAACCACACAAAAGCAAGACTAATAAAGCCATAGAAAATTAATTTAGTGACAACAAATATTGCCACATGTGCCGATGTTGCTATCTTTAACACCCTCTCTCAACATCAGCTCCTTTGTTTGTCCCACCAATCTGACTATAAAACTTTCGAACTTCTTGCTACTTGTTCATCCGTTGTTACATGCTTCAATTCAATTTCTTCTTGTAAGACTTTTTCCCGAATGAAATGATAATGCACCTCCACATGTTTAGTACGAGCATGAAAAACTGGATTTTCTGCCAATCGTATTGCTGATAGATTGTTGCAATAAAGAGGATCTGTATACGCCATTGGTTGATGCAAGTCCTCCATCAATTGCATAAGCCAACTACACTCTTGAGACGCCATCGCTGCTGCTTGATTCTCCGCTTCGATGGTTGACAAAGACACGGTTGGTTGTTTTTTGCTACACCATGAAATTGCTCCCGAACCAAGTATGAAAACATACCCAGTAGTTGAGCGTCGAGTGTCATGGTCACCTGGATAGTCAGCATCACAATAATCAATAAGTTTACAATCTTCACCTCTTTTGTACATAATACCATTGCCAAGTGTAACCTTCACATATCGCAGAATTCGACGAACTGCTTCCAAGTGAGGCTTTTTCGAATGTTGTATGTATCGACTCATTACTCCAACTGTAAAAGAAATGTCCGGCTTTGTTGAAGTCAAGTAGATAAGAATTCCCACTAGTTGTCGATACATTGTTGGATCTTTCAAATCTTTCCCTTCATGTGCACACATTTTGATGTTCGGCTCCATAGGGGTTGAGATCGGCTTACATTCAAGCATGACAAACTTCTTCAATAAGTCTCGAATATTTCCGTTGATGGAGAAATATTCCTTCATGAGAATAATTGATCTCTATTCCAAGACAATGCTTAAGTTGTCCAAGCTCCTTCATTTGAAAGCGAACTGATAAATTCTCCTTGGTTTGCTTGATTTCTTCTTCACAGTCTCCAGTTATGATTAAATCATCCACGTACACTAACACCATAGCTAGCTTTTCTCCTTTGGCTTTCACGAACAAGCTAGCATCTGCACTTGTTACTAAATAACCACTATGAGTAAGAAATTCAGCAATCTTATCATACGATGCTCTCGGTGCTTGCTTTAATCCATAGAGCACCTTCCACAGCTTACACACATATTCCAGATGATCCTGAAGTTGAAATCCCATCTAGCTCTCCACGCAGAAATGCATTCTTCATGTCCATTTTCCATAAGTTCTAATTTTTAGAAGCTGCAAGTGCTAGCAAAACTTGTACAGTTACAACTGGACTAAACGTTTCATCATAGTCTAGTCCTTAGTGTTGAGAAAATTTCCAAGCTACTAATCAAGCTTTGTATCTTTCTATGGATCCATCGGCACGATGCTTTATCTTGTACACCCATTTACACAAAATAGGTTTGATGTCTTTCGATTTTGGCACAAGCTCCCAAGTTTGGTTTTTGTTTAGTGTGGCAATTTCTTCTTCCATAACATTGATCCAATTGGGATTTTGGAAAGCCTCTTGTGAGCACGGTCCACCCAACCCGATGATGAATGTTTAACTTGATTGTAGGTATGGACAAAATTCTATTGGAGCCGGCAGAAGACCGATTTTGCATCCGAGAACTTTGGAGCTTCAACTCCGTAATGTCTGGAGCCCTGACTCCGTAATGTCCGGAATCCCTGATTCCTAATCATCTTGGAGCCCTGACTCCGCAATGTCCGGAATCCCTGATTCTTAATGATCCTAGAGCCCTGACTCCATAATGTTCAAATGCTCTGGAGTTCCCAAAAATTCCAGAAATGTCCGGACCCTCGATTCCCTCCAAATGTTTCAAAACCCTAAACCCAAAAAACTTCCGAAAAACTGTACAAAATTCTCCCGAAAGAGTTTTTACAGAAAAATCAAAGTTACTGTGCAAATGACGGCTAGGTTGACCCTCTGGATGACTGCGATGTGTCGTCTTCTAGAAGGTGTGATCTAGCCGATCGGCTAGATTACACCTAGTCTAGGCATAGGTGTGATCTAGCCGATCGGCTGGATACACCTATGGGTGAAACTAGCCGATCAACTAGATTGACACCCCGAGATGGTTATAAAAATCCCTCTCCTCCATTCATTCCTCAAACCACCTCTCAAGTTCAAAATATTCCCGATACTTGACGAAAACCTCTCTAAGCTTTTCTTAAGCCTTTCTAAGCCTTTTTCTAAGCTTCCTAAGCCATTCCAAAGCCATTCTAGGCATTTCCGATCAAGTCTTTCCCCCGGAAAACTGATCTCGAAGCTGTTGAAAGACCCTAGTACCTGGGCATCGACTGACCTCACCCCAAGCCCCACACCTCGGGAAAACCACTGTTAGGATAGTCGAGGTTCTAGTTTTAAGCCTTTTCTATACCATTTCCTCCCAAAACTCTACCGAAATTCCCAGAGCTTTCAAAATCCTACACCCTCCTATAGCTTCCTATAGCGTGGGATTGTCCTCAAAATCTCCGATCCTAGTCAGAATACTGTCCGAGCAAAGATCCAATCTAGCTCAAATATCACCAAAATTCAACCTGTAGTGCTGCCGAAGTTCTCCCAACTGCCACAATAACCGGTCCAAAACCGGTCCAAAGAAGAGACCCAACCTCAAGGAAAGGTAAACTGAGGGTTCTTGGCTATCACGCCCAACTTTATTGCATTGATTGATTGCATCATATCGCATGTTCGAGATTATGGTTTTCTTGTTGTGAACATACACAAGAACATCGGTAAGGTTATCTGAACCATACACTGTTTAAATTACGCAAGGTATATAAAACAAGCATGTAATAAAATATACCCTAGGTATACATACTAATGCGAGTCATTTTATGGTATATCATTGTTAATGTTGGATCGATGTCATGAGTAAACTTTTTGCGCGAACCCATTTCTCTATAATTTCCTGGTTGTGAGCTGAAC
>CAOJBJ010854251.1:0-11845 GCA_948291685.1 Euphorbia celastroides
TTAATTTGTTTATCTTAGGTATTCAACTGGCTTGGGAGTCACTGGTGGAAGTGCATTGATTCATGAATTCTACTCTAGAGAAGTTCCCAACCCCATTCATTTCACAGTGGATACAGGATTTACAAATGGAGAGGGTACAATAAAGCTTATGTTTCAGCTAATTTAACCCTCGGAGATCATCAACTTGCCGCACAATTCCAAGAAATCCCTATTGATCTTCGCATGGTCGAAGCTGAGCGAGTTAAATGTAAGTTCTTTCCTTTTGCCTCTTGTTTTTCTGGTTCGCTAGTGAAGTTACTACTTTTGATTTTTTTACATAAGATGTATTATTATTATTGTTCTTGTTGGATGAGTCAAATAATTGTCTGCTTAAAAAATCCTGAAATTGAGGTCTTTGTTAAAAAGTTTGAAATTGTGCTTATTTACTGTGTGTTAAACTAGATTTGATGCATACAATGCTTTTACCCTATAGGTTCATCTGTTTTCAGCTCTTCTTTCTGTGTGCTGTTATAGTTGTAAAGATCTGACTCTTGGATAACTGTTCAATGCATTAAGATTGTGACTTCATGGTTCATTTTTGTAGATGAGCTCTTAAAGACGCCAATGGTTGACAAAATACCAAGTGACTTGGAAGGAATGGAAGTCTCAATGCAGCGGTTGCTGGCTCTAATAGATGATGTTTACAAATATGTCGATGATGTTGTGGTGAGTCAAAATCTCCTTTTTGTTTCCTTTTTTTTTTCTTACTGGCTATTTGACACTGATTTTCATATAGGAAGGGCATGCTGCAGCAGACAACAGAGTAGGACGGTTAATATCAGAAACTGTGGCATCGCTTCCCAAACTTCCACCGTCAGTTTTTGATAATCTTGTGAATGACGGTCTTCAGGTAAAATGCCCCTTGGTTGACTTATATTTTGGGAATTTAGGTATAATTGCACACACAAAATCCATTATAGGAAATTCATTCATATTTCTACTAATATTGAATTTCTACTGTCAATTATGTTGCTATTGGATGCTCGCAATTACTGATATTGAATATCTGCAGGACCAATTACTTTTGTTGTACTTGTCAAGCATAATAAGAACCCAACTCAGTTTGGCAGAGAAGTTGAATACAGCTGCTCAGGTCCTCTAATTTCATCGTTTGGTTGGCTTTGCGGGTCAAACGATTCTAGTTTTAGGAGACGGCGGTTTGAAATTCACCGAGTCTCAAGTATGCATTATCAGCCATCACTTCGCTAACAGAGTCTTTCTGTATTGATTTTGAGTAGGGTAGATGTTGCATAAATTTTGTTTGAGATTTGTCTTTGGAATTGTTCACTTACTGCTGAAAAATTTTACACTTCCAAATTTGAGAAAAACATAGTACTTTCGCGCGTCATCGTAGTGGACTGCATTCTATTTTGATTATTTCTTGACAGAACGAACTCATATCCATAGTTATCAAAGCGCAAAGCGCTAGGGTCCTTCTTGCGAGTTTGCGCAAAAAGAAGCGCACGCTTTGAATAAAAAAACGCACTACCTTAAAATTTTATAGAATTATATGTATAACACTTCTAAAACCAAATACAATGCAAATAGTACAATATGTAATAACTGACAATAAAAAATAAATCAGAAAATGCACACATTTAAGGACAATATAAATACATAAGACCATAATAACACAAAACAAGACCATTCCTACAAATCCATTAAACTGATTCTAGCACAAAACAAAATAAAATCATTCCTAACAATTAACATTCAATGTTCAACATAAATATATATCGAATTTAGTCTCAATATTCGCCCTTAACATAAAAATCAAATTACAGAAATTAAAAATTATTTATTAATTCACTTTACAATGTTTTATAATAAGAAATGTACAAACTAAAGAAGAAGTATTAAAATATAATTCATTATTTGAATGGACAATTGTTGAACTCTTAGGGCATCTCCAACCTTACTTCATTCTCATAGAAAATGAGAAAAAATTTCTCCAACCAACCCCATATCTCTCCTTCAAATTTTGGAGTATGAATAGTGTTGCTTCAAATTTGAAGCAATACTATTCACACTCCAAAATTTGAAGGAGAGATACGGGGTTGGGTTGGAGAAATTTTGCTTCATTCTCTATGGGAATGAAATAGGGTTGGAGATGCCTTAACAACTCTAAATTACAGGGTAAAATGAGATTTGAAGTAAAAATCGGTTAGGTTGGATTGGAGATGCTCTTAATAAGCCAGAATAGATTTGTCATATGGACTTGTTGGTAATAGTTATTTAATTTTCTTCATAAAAAATAATTATTTAATTGTCTGAATTTTTAAAAATCGCTACTAATTAACCTCTTAAATTTAACCGTAAAAGCCTTTATACCTTACATTTTTTAAAAAATATAAATTATCTTGTGAATTTGTCTAAAATTACAATTACTACCTCTCCAAATGCTAACGAGATAAATACGACTGACCTCCAAAATTTGACGTGGTAGACACCTTTTATCTGATTTTTCGAACTTTGATTTTGTTCATCACGATGTTAATTGATGTACTTTTGATAAGCTAGAAAAAGTTATATCTAACATTAAACAATTAAAGCAATTTTTTTTTTCACTTTTTAAAAGTTTAAAGTGATATGATGTTTAAGACTAAGTTTATAAGACTACATATACAGCGGGAACTGCCCCGAATATTCACTCTCTGCTGCGTCAGCTTTGGGAAAATGTAGCGTCTGGAATTCAGTGTCTGAGCTTGCTATTTTGTGCAACTTGCGACTGGCCCCTCGTAGGTGTAGAGCTCCACGTATTGTCTCTGGCATCCTCCTCCTATGGATTGGGTCAAAATAAACACTGATGATTCAGAGATGGGTATGACCAATATATGGCTTGAATGCGATTCAATTTATGTTGTTGCCATTGTTTCCAAGAAATGCAGGCGAGTTCCCTCGATGCTTGCTTCGGATAGATAAGTTATCCTCCATCAATTTTCATATTTATAGAGAGGTAACGGTCTTGCCGATAGTTTAGCTAATTATGGGAGGAATGTCTCCTCTATCTGTTTATGGGATTCAATCCTTGATTTTTGTAGCAGACATCTCTTTCATGACTTGAGTGGCCGGAACATGTTCCGGTTCACTTGATTAATAAATTTCCTACTTATTAATAAATTTTTCGTGCTCAGGTCTTCGTTTTTGGTTGTTGGGGGTGCCAACCTAGTTGGGATGTCCACGCCAAAACCGATCCTGTTCACATTCTATTCAAAAAAAATACATTCAACATTTTAATAAACACCTGAGTTCATTGAAGCTTGCTCCAACATCTTAGAAAAGAATGAAGGTAAAACAAAATTAAATTGAAAATCTTTGATAATAAAAAACTGGCGAAGCTAGTTATTTTCCAAAGGCAAAGTCTTTACTGAAACGGAGAGAGTTAGAATCCACAATTGAGTTCGTGCAATTTTTGATGTATCCCTTTCCATCCATGTAATAATGGATTTCTAAACAAATTGACTTCGACTCTTGATTTGAGTAGCAAAGATGTAGAAAGATAATATCAATTTAACTTTTTGTCAAGCAACAATATTCGTTTCAACATTGAGTCATAGAATGACAGCTTAAACCAGCTATAATAAGTATATTACTGGGTAATAATGACCGCCCGAGTTTATGAATCCTTCACATTGAAAGCAGTGTGCCCTTTAACACACTTGCGACCTTTGCTTTTCGGGTATTCCACTCGTGTTGTGGGATTCATATAGATACAAGAAAATTTGTGAGCCACCGATAAAAAAAGAAAAAAAAACCCTCATTCTACTAACTTCACAATTTTTGTTCATGCAAGCTCTTATAAACGAGTTGTTATTTCACGTTTGATGTAATTTTTGGTTCTATAGTGTTAGGGTGCATTTTATGCACCATTATATACCTTATCTTATGCTTGTTTTCATTCCTTTTGTTAAGAATTTGGTTAAGTCGTGGCTATGTTTTGCTCATTTTAGGGAATAGATTAAAAATGCTAAATGGAGTCAAAAGTTTTCTGTTGGTAATGCTGAGGAAGCTTGCTGTGGACACATCACCTTGGCACAACGACGAAATGAATCTGTTCCGAATTTGCAGCTGACTTTTGACTATAGTCATTGATATGCCTACAGAGCTAGCTTTTCGATTTCTTTCTTAAGTCTCGGAAAAGTGGAGTTATATAAGTTGCTTTGTATCCTTGTGACGTAGGAAATTTTTTAGAAAGAAACCGTTTCTGTTTGGGGTAAATAAGATCTGTGACTCGCAATTTTAAATAAAATATTAAATTAATTAAAAATTAAAATTTTGTGAATCTTAAAATATTGTGAGCCGTTGATTGAGAAAGATATTTAGAAAAACAGTTTATATGTAAAAAAAACCAGTGACATAGATAAGCCATCCAAATGTAACACAAACGAGGTAATAAGGAGTACAGGATCCAAAAAGTAAAAAGAGTAAAAACAGAAAGTGAAAGCAAAAGATGCCTAGTAATCATCCAAACAAACAGTGTTTACATGGAATAATCAGTTAATCTTTTTCTGCACTATTAAATCACAAGTCAGTTTTTCAAAAAAAAAAAAAAATCACAAGTCACTTCACTACTTCTACAAACACACAACTCAAGTAGTTGAGCAAGTCACTTTACTACTTCTACAAATACACACAACTCAAGTAGTTGAGCACTTCAAAGTAAATTAAGAAGTTTCAACTTCTTTAACATTTCCAAAATACACCTACTCCCTAGCTATGCATCTACAAAAATTATATGATTCATTTTAGACCAGTGCATTATTTCCCCACGTAGTTATTCCATTTCGTTAACTTTTCCACCAACTTTTAAATGTCTTCATTACCATGAAATTTGCAAAAAGCATCATAAACAGTTAACATCATCTCCATGTATCAATGTCTAGTTGATTTATTTTACTTTTTAAATAGATTATTCTCTTGATATTAATTATCTCTACAATAAGAAGAAGCTGATTCATGCTATTTAAGGATAAACTAATACACACTTTTCACAAATTGAAGAGAAAATGATGAGTTTTTTTGAAGTATAGAAAGAAGTACTTGAAAAAAAAACAATTTGAGGGATCAATTGTCATGTGTATTCTCAACATAACGGTTGTATGTTAAAGCCTAAACTAATAAGTAATGTTTGTAATATGGAAACTACAGTTGCTTACTATTTAAAGTTTAACCAATTTAAACTACTATATTGACAACAAAGTTTATAATCTCTATTTTTTAATATTTAATAAATCTTTGGAGAGGTTGGATTTCAAACCAAGACCACCCACCTACACATTAGTAGGTGTATCATTCGAGCCCCTTTGTATAATATAAAACCAATCGGGTTGTATGAAAAATTTTTGTTACCTATGAACAGCTTCTTAGACTTAAAATCTCCAAACACAAGCAAGCTCTTGTATACTTTGTCGAGGGTAACTACAATGATTTGATATTTTTATTAATTGATTTCTGTAATTTTTGCTTGAAATTTTGAAATCTCAAATTGAAATTTGTTTTGGGATTTTAGGTTGAAGAAGAGTGGCAAACAAAATAGAAAAGAAAAGAGAGAAAGAGTCATCATTGAGGACATTATTTTGACAAATATAACTATAAAGCAAAGCAATTTTCATAGCTTAATTAGCTTGTAATCTAATGTACTAGGTTTAAAAATGGTGCCTATAATAAAGCTTTTTGGGTGTAAATAATTAGCTATATACATGTAATCATTAATATCTATGTTGATAATCCCCAAAACTCACAATAAAAACAAAAAATGCCCAAAATTAGACAAGGAAAAACAAATGCAGTACACTAACTCGTCATTAGCAAAATCCAGGGAATATAATAATTCTACTGATAACTACAACAAAAAATTAAGAATGGCTGATATGTATTTTTAACACAAGAACTTCTTGTTGTAAATAGTTTTTGGTCTTTATAATAATTAAGAAAGAGTTATTTAACAATTGTAACAAAAATCATTAATATGTTATCTGATGCTGAAAAAACATGTTGCGAAATTTCCCATACACATACTCGGTTTATGTTACATTGTGTTCTGACATTTTGCTATTAACAATTTTCTAAAGTGTTTAGCTGCTAACATTCTTAGCTTTTCGTAAGAATTGTTCACTTATGCTTAATTGTTAACAGGAGTCATCTAGAGATCACAAAATTATTCTGTTAACACCTTCACTAGACAATCTTAGTTAGTTTAAAGGCAATGATATTAAGGGTAACAACAAGTTTGATTCAGGCTGACTCCATATCCATTAATACTAACCAAATCCAAATCCGTTCTAGAACGACAGATCCATATATCTTGATCTCACGAATTTGAATCCAAAATGAATCGAATCCGTTATTTATAATATTAATTCATTTGAATAAAATATGAATTCTAAGCCTCTTAATAGATACATGTATTCATAAATACTTAACAAATATATTTGTTTATATATATTTATAATACATATATGTTTGAAGATATTTATTGTCAGCATATGAGTTATATTCAACAAGATAGTGAACAATCTTAAATGTAACTAAATCTCAAACAATGTATTTCAGTAAAGGTATTTGTAAATATAAAAAAAAATTCAACAAGATTATATAAATGGATTGGGTCAGTCACCATGACTAAATTTCAATACTAAATACATATCTATTTTATTAGATTTGGATCATGTAAATTTTAAAATACAAAATCATCACAATAAATACGAACTCATGGATCTAAATTTTTGTTTAGGATCCATTGTCATCCTAATTATGAGTAACAGCAGCTTTATTGTTATTATTATAGAGTAATTAATTAGATTGTACTGTTTTAGGGTTTCATGTGATCATATAATGGGAGTTTCACTTATTTAATGATATCTCCTCTTTAGGGAACATACAAAGATTTGATATGACACAACGAAGAAGTGGGATCGTGTGATTGAATATTTTTTTTTTTCGTTTTTTTTTGCATATCAATGAAAAATCAACATATAAAAGCCAAAGAGATACCTTGCTAACCGATAAACCATAAATTTAAGTTAATGAGTAGATTCATGCTTTCAGTGTTTTGTTAATTGTTTAGAAGCTATTGACAATCAGATTTTAATTTATTACAATCGTTTTCAATTGGTTTTTTCAACTTATTAACAATTTATAAGTTGGAATGTGAAAAACAACTTCTACTTGCTTCTTAAGAAATCTACTTATAAGGATTTAAGCTAAAATCCATAAAAGAAACACCCCTTGTTATTATTCATAGTTTCATTCACATTCAAACTCTAATTCTCTTTAGAATATCTTTCAAATTAATCAACTCAGCTAATGTATGATAGAACAAATAAACCTAAAATTTTGATATGGTCTTAAACTTTAAATAGCTTTGATATTATTTTTTAACACTACTCCGTTGAACTCCTTACCTGGAATTTGAAAGACCAAAGTGAGAAGATGCAACATTATTGGATTTTCTTTCCCTATATAAGTAATTGCAAAAACTCCATTTTAAGCTCTTTTCTTGACCTAAATGTAAAAGGATAAAGGAGAGCAATTTTGAGTCATAGATTATTAAAAATGAACAAAAAATACAAACCCATTTTGTGCTTTGACAAATCTGACACAACCCTTTTTTAATGCCTAGAACAGCCTTTTTTTGAACCATGTTCTATAAATCAATAAAAAGACACTTGATTTCATCCTTAAAATATCTATTATTTGTACTTGTTAAAAATGACTTTTCCACATTCATATCCGTGACAATTTCAATTCTAAGCTAGAACATTTTACAATTTTACTAAAAAATTATGGTATGAATTGCACCCACTAAGCTAAGAAAATGCCATAATACATCAAAAAAAGGTTTTAGGGTTCATAAAAGAGTAGTGTTAGGAGGATAGAACCATAATGTATTCGAGTTGAAAAATCAATTGTTGTCTGGATAGACTTCCCACATTCGTCCTTAAAGACTATTGCCTAGAGACTTCAATAATGGGTCGGATCCCTGTTGCATTCCAACCAATGACAATTGAAAAATACTTTGTTTTAGCTATTTTATCGAATAAAGTTGAGTATGAAAAAAATGAACTCGGCTGCAAAAGGGAGGAATATATATGTATGAGTTATTGAGTAATTCGAATTATTTAATACACCGGCACTGTCATTTCTCTTATCTCTACTTAAAACGAAGATTAAACTAACGACCCTAAGCTAATACTTTCAAACAATAATTAGTAGAAAATTAAATTTATATAAAATGGAATTCATTGATCGATACTATTACCCTTACTACAACATAGATGCAATTAATTACTAATTTAGAGTACTTAGTCATCTTTCACATTAAATATAACTACTAATTAAATACTAGTTTCGAGATAGAATACCGTGCTTGATTTCTTACTGATCATCACTCGAACTGTTGATCGAAGCAGCGGCCGGAGGCGGCGGCGCCGACATCAAGAAGTGAGGATTCTGCGGCGGCAGCGGCGGCGGTTGCTGCGGCGGCCTCTTTCTCTTCTTCTTCCCATAGCTAATCCCTCTCGCTTTCGCCTGAGAATCCCTAACATCACGCAAGTAAAGCCTGACGGCGCGTGCACCAAACGGGTTATTCTCCGGCTGGCCGCCGTGCTCCTCGAAGGCGGCGCGTAGGCGGCCGATGAGCGCGTCGAGGCTCCCCCAGGCCTGCCGGAGCGGGCAAGGGCAGGGCGCCGGCGGATTCGGGTGGCCAAAAAAGGGGCAAAGCTGAGTGTGGACTTTGGTTTTTCCAAATTGGTCGAGATAACGGAGAAACTCCAGCACGTGGGCCCCGCTGCACCGGGAGAGAGAGAGTGGCGGCTGGTGGTTGCGGAGGTACTCGCCGAAGGCGTTCCAGTCCCGCCGCTTTTGGTTCTCGTAACGGCTGAGGGTGCCGCCGGAGGAGCTGGAAGAGGCGGCGGTGGTCGGAGTAACGCCGCCTGCGGTGAGCGGAAGGGCGGTGGTTGTTGAGTGGATTTCCTGAAGTGGGTCCATATCAGCTCCTTCAACAAGAGAAGAAAAAGATCAGAAAAGGGTTTGATTCAAAACATGAACATTAAAAACTTCAAAATTAGGGTTCATAAGTGGCATATGATCATCAAAGAAATTTGATTTCTTTGAGGTTTTTTGTGTGTTTTGATGAAAAGTAAACCTGGAAAACACTTGATGTTTGGTTAGAACATTGATGAACTTACACTATATTAGGGTTGCTTTTTCCCCTGAAAAGGGGGAAACAAATGGGAGCCTAATAATTAACCTAGCTAGTCCCACACGCAAGAATATAAGTCATAAATGAAGAACATAGGGGCAAATTGGTAATTTGGGTAATGATATGAATAGTAGAAGGAACTTGAACTTGAAGATGAAGAGTGGAGAGGAGACTATGAAAATGGAAAGAGGTTGAAGTTGAGAGTGGTGAAGCAGAAGAAGAGATTAGATAGATAAAGGTAGTGGGTATTTTTTTTTTTGTTTTTACCACGAGGTTTCTGGACGGGTCTTAACTGTGGGCGACGTTTTTAAGCCATGTCCACGTTCAGACTAATCCTTGATCGCCAATTTGTAGGTGTCTCAAAGGATAGGATGACTAGCTTCAAGATTTAAAATTAATCGCTTCATATACATTTTCAGGAATCGATCCCTGTTTGATGCTTAAGGATGGACTAGTCCCCACCACTAGACCACACCCTTGGGGTACCAATGCATTTGTTGGATAGCCATAATAATTGCAACAACAATACTCTCTGAGATAACAACTATATCCAAAACACATGTTATTTAGGGTAGCAAATATGACCGCAAGACAAGTTGTGTTTGGTTATCATGCATGTCTAAAAGACATGAATTTATCTATGGGTCCTGGAACATCGAAGTACCTGAAATCCAATAGCTCACAATTATTAAGACTTCACTTATATTTTGTTTTTCAATTAAATTTAACTGCCTTGAAAAAAATATGAGCCATTGATGATAAAAGTACCTAAAAGTTCGAGATCTCATATATAAAATCCCTTAAAAGACATGTCTTTTTAGATATAAAATTGACTTTTCGAGAGAATTTTCAAAGGACATATAATTATGAGAATAAAATTTTTTGAACTGACCTAGTAGCTCGACTCCAGCCCATGGCGTTGCCCCTCGACCTTGTCAGGGGTTGTTGCCCCTCAAATCCTACTATTGAGCGTGCTAATCCCCAAATTCCCTAGAACATAACCCGTACATATGTAAATTTTACTCTTCCCGATTTGTTCAATAAAATATTGGAAAGGCTAGTTAAACTTGTCCTCCCAAGTCTGAGATCTGCACAACTTTGAAGAGACACCGGGGGTTCGTCAAAGCCCCTCCGATGCCTAAGTCAGTGATAGTCGAAGATAGATTGTAAGTGAGAAAAAGAGTATATGTTTGCATACCTTTGAGTTCTTAGGACAAGGTATTTCTAGATGTCTTGTGTTAGGCTTCCCCTTGTGAATGGGCCGTCTAGATTGAAATAGGCCTGGGCCATATTACTCTCCTATCCAAGATGTTCCCCATCCCTAAGTGCCTAATATTTATATGTAGGCAGAAGTTATACGTACGTAACAAGCCTTAGTTGGCTTTATTTTATTTTATATCATTATTATTATTTTGTGTTTTTATTTTCAACGAAAGTTTTAGTGGGTCAAAAATTAATGCTGCTTTTTAGGATATTGTGAAGTTAATAAATGAGATGTGCTCCCCTTATGTCATTAACGCATACAATAGGAAATATGAGGAGTGGGGGTAATGACACACCTAGCCGTTCCGCTGAGGGCCGAGATAATGCATCACCCAAGTATCTTATTGAGGGGGAAAGTTTACGGCGGTGTTTGGGGACTGAGAGTGCTAGGTCTTACCGTCGGGTTTTTATTTTACCGCCGGAGTTGGAAAATGACAAGGATAGGCTTCGGCATTATGTTGAAAGCTTGAGGCTGAAGTGTAGGAATGATCGATCTCATAGGCACTTAGTGGCTGGAGAGAACAAAAGACCTTTTAGGCCGACTAGTCTTTCGGTTCGGAAAGCGTATTCTTGTCTGTTGCGGGATGATTTGATAGTGATCTCTATAGTTTATCGATTGGGGCAGCCTTATAGGTTAGTGAAGTGTAATTCGTGGATTAGAGGAAACGTCGAGCTTGGCAACCGTAAGATAATTGTGTACGAGGGTCAGTTAAAGTGGGGAGTGAGATTTCCTTTGCTTCCTATTTTTGTGGAAGTACTCCGGGAATTCAATTTGTGTTCAGCACAAGTGCATCCTAATGGCTGGAGAGTTCTCATAGCCGTGTATTGGTTCTATCGTCGACTTGGGTTTCGTCTCACAGGTGGCGTATGAAAGTGCAAAAGATAGATACAATACTCTAGAGGGGGGGTGAATAGAGTATGGAAAACAATTGCCAAATAATCACGAATAATAAGAACCGCTGCTTTGATAAGATTTTCAACCTGGTCATGACCTCTCTCGGGTTCATACCCTGGATCTACTCTCGGCTCCACATGGACCGATGCTCATCATCTCCTTCCTCAATCCTGGGAGGAGAAGCCATAACCTAATCCTGAAATGGACCAAGACGGATTCAACATTCAGCTTTTACACTCAACACCTAATGCCATGTAATAACACGGCCTAGAACCGCTTTTAGAACCTATAGCTCTGATACCACAACATGTAACGTCCCCGTCCCGGTGATAACCGAGAGGCGTTACTCACTAACCACGGCACCTTCTCACGCTCACCCTTATTGAAAACCGACTATATATTTTTTTTTATAACAAATGCACTTTACATTTCAAAAACCACATAAC
>CAOJBJ010854447.1:0-11876 GCA_948291685.1 Euphorbia celastroides
AGTTTTTATTTGACTCTCTTGGCATTTGCTTGAGGACAAGCAAAGGTTAAGTGTGGGGATGTTTGATGGGTGTCGATTTATGCTTAGGTTGAGAATCTATTTTATTACTTTTTAGGATTGGATGCTACTTATTTCGGCTATTATTTTGCACTTTAGGTGACTTTTGATTCGGACTCGAGCTTTGGATCTTTTGGAGCTTAATTGGATGTCTTTTAGAGGTTTTTGGAAAAGTCGAGCATCCGATGGAACTTCGAGGACTTTTTGGAAATTTTTCATTGTGCATTCGATTGTTCGGGTTTTGGACATCTCAAGAGAAGCCGGGATTTTTAGTCATCCTATTTAGACTATTTTGTAGTTGGATTTCCTTTTTGTATTTTCCTTTTTATCTTAGTATATTTTAGTCCTTTTCATATTAGGAAAACAACTTAGTATAAATAGAATTTTTATTTTAGTTTTAGGTTAACTTTGGAATTAGCAAAAAAGGCAGAGAACGTGTTCTTGGAGAGGAGGAGAACTTGACTTTCTAGGACTGGAATTTCAGACCCTTTTCTTCTTTCTTCTTCGATTATCAATGAAGATTTCGGTTTGGTTTTCATCTATTATGAGTAACTAAACTCCTTTTCTTTCAGTGAGATTGTTCTAATGGCTTTTATTTGATTGTGAGACCTATGTTTCATTAATTCTTTACTTCAATTCTCAATCTACAATCTGTTATAATTTCATTATTGATTGAGTTAGGGTTTCAAGTTGCGCGCCTTGGAATTTTCCCTTTTGATATACTGTTATTTGATTAAGAACTCGCTAGTTTTTTCTTGATTGATTTGTAGTAATAAACGGATTGCTGGGATTTGTGGTTGTAGTTGAGTCTATTAAGCTTATTTCATGCTCGGTGAATTATTTTGATATGAATTGGATCTTCAAACTTTAAAGCTAGTTTTGTAATTGAATTTTTATGCTGGATAAGGGTTATTATAGAATTAAGGGATTAATTGCATGCTAGGTGTTTTTAATCTAATTTAGTAAAAGATATCGATTAGGGTTTATGAACATAATTGAACCAATTGATTGAAGAGTGGAATAATTTGTTTGTCTATGATCAATCTGATAATAGCCTGAGAAGCAATTTCACCGGAAGGATTTTCTATCATTGATTTCTTGTTATTCTGTTTACTTGCTATTTTATTAGTTCAACTCAACAATACTCAAACCTCCCATTTTTACTTTTATTGTTTGTTCTTATCACTGGTTTTCATACTGAAATAGGATTAGTTGTCAGTTCTCTGTGGATTCGACCCGACTTACTCAACTGCTACAAGCTAGGACTAACCGGAATTATTTTTGGCGGTTTCGACGCCCGTCAGACGTTTATTGCAATTAAGGATTTGGATAATATTCGGGTTCTTGTGAACAAATTAGAGGTGGAAATCCAGTCGATTTTGCAGAGTGTGGATGTTGGGTTATTAGAAGAAGATGCTTTGAAGCTTGTGATGGATGAGATCAAGAGGAAGATGGAGCTTTTTATGGAGACTAGAGGATTTGGGTTGGTTTGCTAGTAAGTGCAACCGAGATATAACGCAGGCAAGGACTGTTATTTTGCAGAGGATAATTCGATACTCGGAATGTTGAACTAGTTTTGTGACTTGTATAATATATTCATTCATTAATAGGTTTTATAACTTGTGTATTTTACTCACTTGAGTGTTTAGTACTTGAAAGGCTCGGAGATTCTTGTGTTAAAAGTAATGCTACTGCGTTTCTTTGATAAAAGAAATTACCGATCGAACGAATTTCCATTGTGATTGATGCACGAAGCTGAAAATTTCAACTCGGTTGTAACGGGTGTTTTCTTTCAATTGAGCAGTTTAGTTGGTTAGAGTTTACCTTGACAAAACTAGTGGGTTTAATTAGAGTTTTTCTTGAGGATTGAGTTATGGCAAATGTCTTGTTGCAGTGCTTAAAACTGACGTCTCGACTTTAAAAATTTTGAGTTCAAAAATTGTTTTAATGGGTTGAAGATTACACATCCCTTTCATGACTAAAGCATCTTGGTTATCAACAAATTATCATTGAGGTTGACATTTTGTTTTTCTTTAGAGCTTTGATTGAGTTTGAGCAGGGTTTTTGTTAGATCATTAGTTTGTCTTTTCCTTCTGCGTTATTTAATTTTGTTACTAACATCTTAGTTTATAACATTGTTAGGGCTGTTTTTTTCGATGAAGTAACGGGAGAGTGGTTGTGTGAGCCTCCCAGTTGTGTTGTCCGTTTTCTCATTCCATCTACAATATATTTTCCTCAAAGAAAAGGATTCATTATGATATATTTTTTCCAAACCTTTTTTATGAGTATAACTTATGTTTAGTTATCATGTAATTATAACACAAATTTGATTAATTTTCATAATTAAAATAGGATTACATCAATTAGTGAAGGAAGTTAATTCCATGACTTTCCATTGAAATGATGAGCCAAATATATACAGAGATATTCTTGATGGCAAGCTATAAATTAGTCACTAAACTAGCTAATAACAAAGGAAATGATATATACAATAAAAGCTAATTATATAAAAATGATATGTTTCCTAGTTAGAAGATATTTGTGATATATTCTCTAACACACCCCCGCAGTCGTAGCTGGAGGTTCTCGTATGCTTAGACTATCCCGGAAGTCACTGAATAAAACACGCGGAAGCCCTTTTATAAATATGTCTGCAATTTGGTAATGGGATGGTACATGGAGTACACGAACTTCACCACGTGCCACTTTCTCTCGGACAAAGTGAATATCCATCTCAATGTGTTTAGTGCGCTGATGTTGAAAAGGATTACCAGACAAGTAAATTGCACTCACATTGTCACAATAAACGAGAGTAGCTTTTTTAATGGGACAATGCAACTCTAGAAGCAAGTTTCTGATCCAACACGAATCGACAACAACATTTGCAACACCCCTGTATTCTGCCTCAACACTACTACAGGAGAGGGTGGGTTGGTGTTTAGATGACCAAGAAATTAAATTGTCTCCAAGAAATACACAATATCCAGAAGTAGAGCGACGGGTGTCAGGACAACTACCCCAATCTGCATCCGTATGTGCGACAATACGATCAACGTTGGACTTGTACAAATGAAGACCAAAAGAAAGAGTACCCTGAAGATAGCGAATGATACGCTTAAGAGCACTCATATGCTCATTTGTTGGAGCATGCATATGAAGACAAATTTGTTATACGGCATAAGAAATATCCGGTTGGGTGAATGTGAGATACTGAAGAGCGCCTGCGAGACTATGATACTTAGTTGGATCATCATAGGGAGTATCTACTGTAGCGCTAAGTTTGGATTTAGTGTCAACTGGACTAGGACAGGGACTGCAATTAGACATTCTGACACGTTCAATAATTTTTGTAGCATATTGTCTTTGAGATAAGAAAAGCCCATGGATGTGATGAGAAATAGCAATACCCAAGATCCTTCATAGCAAATTCAAAAGCTAGAAGAGCCATAATATGCTTACGAAGGTGATCTGAAGAAGCTGTGAGAATAATGTCATTCACATATAACAAAATATATGCAACGTCATAGCCATTTTTGTACAGAACAAAGAGTGATTTGACTTACTACGAGAAAAGCCAAAGGTAGCAACAAAATCAGAAAATCTTTGGTTCCAAGTCCGAGGAGCTTGTTTTAACCCGTATAGAGACTTCTTCAAAAGACAAACATGATCTGGATATTGTTTGCTACGAAAACCCATTAGCTGATGCATATAAACTTTTTCATTTAGATGTTCATGTAAGAAAGCATTCTTGACATTCATTTGATGAATGGACCATTAATTAGAGAGCGAAATGCTGAGAACTGCTCTAATGGTTTCCGGTTTAACTACGGGGCTAAATGTTTCAGCACAGTCAACACCTTGCTGCTGAGTATTCCCATTACCTATAAGACGAGCTTTGTAGCGCTCAAAAGAACCATTAGACTTATGTTTGTGACGAAAAATCTACATAGACCGAATTACATTCACATTGGGTGGTCGAGGTACTAATTCCCAAGTCTTATTATCAATTAAAGCATTAAATTCATCCAACATTTCATTTTTCCAATTATTATCACGTAGTGCACTAATAGGAGTTTTTGGAATAGGAGAAATGTATGTAGTTGCAGTGTGATAATTAAAGGAATACTTAAGGTTGGGTTTAAAAATGCCATGTGATGCACGTGTAGCCATACGAGTTGTAGAATGAGGTTTGGGAGTTGTTGAAAATAGTGACGGTGGTGGGTTAGATTGGGGAACAAGACTAGGTGAGGTGGCGTTTTCCAAAGAAGAAGAAGTTGTAGTGGGCTGCACATTTGAGTTTGTGGGTTTTTGAAATAAATGATGCATGAGATGACGATTAATATTACAAGCATCTAAAGAATTATAATCTGAAGGTTTGGTTTTGTGAAGTTTGGAGAATGGAAATTCAGTTTCAACAAAACGAACATGACGACAAATTATAATCTTTCCACTAGACATCTCATAACATTTGAACCCATGATGGTTGGGAGCTGGACCTAAATAAGCACAAGGATTTGACCTTTCTTGTCGTTTATTGATCGTAGAAGAGGGAAATAAAGGGAAACATAAGCAACCAAAAACTCATAAACACGAATAATCTGGATCACATTGATAGAGGACTTGAGCGGGTGGTGATAATTTAAAACTTTAGTAGGGAGAATATTAAGGAGATATGTAGCTATGAAGAGAGCATGATGCCAAAATGTGAGTGGCATAGAAGCATGGGCAAGAAGAGTGCGAATGATGTTATTAATGGATTTTATGTGTCTCTCGGCTTTGCAGTTTTGAGGAGAGGTATGAGTGCACGAGAGACAAAAGAGTAATCCATTTTTATCGGAAAAACTCCTTAAAAATTCCATTGATATATTCTGTGCCATTATGACACTGAAAAGTCTTAATATTACGCTCAAATTGTGTTTTGACTAAAGCATGAAAGGCCAAGAAAGTTACTTGACCTGAGATTTTTTAGCAATGGGAAATGTCCACAAAAATTTGCTATAGTCATCAAGAAAGAGAACGTAATAATGATGACCGGAAGTACTCACAATGGGAGATGACCAAAGATCACTATGAATAATATCAAATGGAAGAAAAGTATATGAGACAGAATTATAAAAAGGCAACTTTGAATGTTTCCCAAGAGGAACAAAAGGTTTTGCAAGCCTTATTACAATCAATTAAATTTGTACAACAAAGAGACTTGAGAATATTTTTGCCGGGATGACCCAAACGGTTGTGCCACAAATCTGAAGACGTAGCAGTAATAACAGATTGATTATTGGAAGAATTAGCTTGAGGGTTGGAGAAAAGAGGATATAAGTCCCCGGTGCTATCACATTTCATTAGGTTGTGCCCCGTCTGTTAATCAATTTGGGTGCATGTAACACATTGTTAAGGGTAAACGGGGGAAGGGGAGGAGACAAAAAAGTTTGAGCGTGACCAATAATGGGAATAAAATTACCATTTCCAACAGTATTGTGGTGATGTTTATTGCTTGAATTAAAAAAAGAAGAGAGAATACCTGCATCTACCGTCATGTGAGATGTAGCTCCGGTATGCATGTAATAGTTCCCATGGGGTTGAGAGAACGAGAGATGGTGTGTAGCTAGGTGTAGGAGGAGCAATGGCATTAAAAGCCTGTGGTCTGGCCCCAAGCAAGCCTGACGTAGGAGAAGTTGGACGGTGGACTGTTGGATTGGTTACCAAGAATACGAGGGAAATGGACAAGGAGGCGCGGTCCATCTGAGTGCCATTTTCACGAGCTAAACGAGCCTTAGTGGCACGTTCAGCCATTTTCAATCTTGAACGACAACTTTCAAATGATGGCAATGGTTCTTGATTTTGTATATAGTCCACTGTACCGCTATATGCTTCCGGTAAGGAGCCGATGAGACGCAAACTGGAGCATCAACATCAGCCAGAGATTGTAGGTGATTGGAGTAGTTATCAATGGAATTGAAGGCCTCAAACGACGCATTGGCAAATTCCTCCTCGAGATGCTTTATTATCTTGAAATAGAGCTTCAAGATGCCCCCACTGCCGTATCATTGCGTTTGAGGATAGCAAGGAGAAGATCAGGAGAAATAGTTCTGTAAATCCATTGAAGTACAACTGCATCCAAACAACTCCAGAGACTCGGATCAGCGGCATTGACTGCGGCCATAGCCGTCACCTCTGTAGGTGGACTTAAATGATCGTAGATGACATAAACCTTAGCAAGATTGATGAACAAAGCAGCCCAAGAATGGAATAAAGCTTGCTCATTTTCTAATGTTACGGGAACAAGAGATTTAACATTAGTAACGGTGAGAGCTGGATGAAACTTGGGCGAATCTGTCATGGATGATAATGAAATGGAGGAGAAGAGAAAAAAGAAGAATTCTGAGTTTAGGAGAATAGGATTCTAACCGTATCTGATACCATGAAGGAACATGACTTTCCATTGAAATGATGAGCCAAATATATACAGAGATATTCTTGATGGCAAGCTATAAATTAGTCACTAAACTAGCTAATAACAAAGGAAATGATATATACAATAAAAGCTAATTATATACAAATGATATGTTTCCTAGTTAGAATATATCTGTGATATATTCTCTAACAATTAGACTACTATAATAAAATTGTATTAACTATATAACACTTATATTAGTTTGGAATAGTCATAAGATAAATACAAGATATACATAGTTATTGTGTAAATAGATCTACAAAATGACTGTGTATCTTATATTTATGCATGTTACGAGATAACACAACATAATTATGTTTTTTTTTTGTAGTATTACGCTCTACAAGATAACTATAAAATATGATGATGGTATGTTGAAACTATATGGTGACTGATATATAACTACAAGATAATTGAAAATGAAATATTCGAAAATTCATGTCATCCACTCTGATCTTGTGTAGCTAAGGACACATGTTGCGGTGAATGTTTTGTATATAATGACTCGTTGATGCCCAATTAGGTCCTTGGAACACCAAAATTTGTATTCGTCGGACTCTGGTTCTTTTTAATAAAACAAACTTTGGTTAAAGAATACATAGAGAGAGACAATTTGCGAGAATAAGCTACATAGTAAGTGTATGAGACTCCAACTCATGTATGTTAGGAGAATCTTTTGGTTTATTGAATGTCTCTTGTAATGCTGATGGGGAAATTTTACGAAGGGTCGAGGTTGTTTGTAGTCCTCGATACATCAATGGTTTCCATTTTTTAGGAATTGATTAGTTTAATTATAAAAATGATGGGTACGTACAACTTATTTTTGGGGAATGATTCTATTATAAATAAATAAGTAAATAAATATGCATTTTTATTATGGTTTAATCGTTTGATTTAAGGGTTGCAACTTGAAGGAAGCTTCTTTGACTCTTGCTTCATTGAGAATTAGTGCACAAAATATAATGCAATTATTTCTCACCTTTATGTTTCTTTATGGAGATCTAAAATTATTTTCTGCATACTTTTCGAAGAAGCATGCTCATTCATATTTTATTCCAAAATAGATGTATATTAAGAGAAAATGATTATGTCTTAAGATCTTATGTCTTGATAGACAACAAAAAGTCACTAAATTATTAATTTTCATTGTTTTATTATAAGTGATGTTACTTAGTTGCTAAAAACAACAAATCAGCCCATAAATTTAGGAGGGAAAACTTCAAAAAATACCTTGTGATTCGACCTTTTCCAAAATGAGATTGTAGAGTTATATTTATAAATTGCAGTATTTAGTTTCAAAATATTTACAAAATGGAGTCTTTGAACTCAAAAAAGTGGCCTTACACTGAATACTTTAAACAATTGAGCATTCTAATAACTATACGTCATAATTTAATAATTCTGATAATGTTTTTATGATTTTTTAAAGTTTATTGTCATATTTAAGTTAAAAATATTTTTACAAATCAAAAAAATTACAAATTTATTAATAATGTGTATTGTTGTTTTATTGATCATCTTGCAATTGTGGCAAAGGTCTTAACATAGTGGTTAAGACTGAAGCTGTGATCCTAGAGGTCACAGCTTCGAGTCCACACTTGAGTGGAGAGGGGATAAGGATTTCCTTTAATTATTATTGTAAGCCCATTATGAGACAATTTAAAAAAAAATTGTGTCTGATTTTAGTGTCTTGAAATGGCTGGGCTTTCCTATTCTTCCTCATCAACAAAGGGATGGAATTTCTATCACATGACATCCTCCTTCCCCTCTCTCTATGAAATGCAATGTTGATGGCTCGACTTCGGGAACCCCGAGCATGGCGGGTTATGCCAGAATTCTTTGAAATTTTTTAGGGTTCCCACATGCTGATTTTTCAGGAAGGATGACTTCAACTTTTGCTTTTGAGGTCGAGCTAATGGATGTTATTTTCGCAATTCAGAAGGCTTGAGTTTGGGTGATAAATATTATGTTGGAGATGCATTCTTTGTTTGTGGTTAACACTTTCAAATCCTCTTCTTGTGGAACTCCATGGTGTTTGTAGAGTTATTGGGAGACTTATATGGTCAAGTTTCTTATTTTGAGACTGGATTGGTTAGACAATTGGTGAATTGATGAGCCGATATGGGTTTAGGCTATGTTCTTTTGGATTGAATGGTGTTGGCTCTCCAAAGTGACTACTCAGCAAGTGGACTGAGGTCATTGTAGTGGATGAGTATAAGGTCGTATTCCACAGGGAGCTAGCTATTACTTTAGTACATATTACTCTTGAGGACTAGTTGTAGAGTGGTTATATCTTTTAAAAGGTGTTTTGGTAATCGGCGAGAATAATCAGCATAAAAGTAAAGGATGTAATAATTATAAAAGAGATACAAGTTCGACCTTCCGTTGAGTACTGTAATATCTTCCTCCCCACTGATCAGTTAAAAGTTACTCTAAGTACTGATTAGAATCTTATTATGGGCTTATTAACAGATCACTTCTCAGTCTCACTACCTTAGATAGAAATCCTATTTTACTGCTAAGTCTCAATAGGCTCAATTATCTAGCATTAAATTATTTTCCTAAGTCCATAAAAATCACTTTCACATAAACTACACCTTCTCCTCTCGGTCCTTCAGCTAAGCTTACGAGCTAGATGGGCTTTTCTTTTCTAAGGCTTATCTCTCGATCTCACCTCAGAATCAGCTTAAGAAATTGATCAGGTTCCTTATAGAATGATCTACACCATTTAGCTATCTATACTACTTAGTAATTCTTAAATGGGGGTAAGGAGGAATTTATTACAGCATCGTTGGAGGTCGTTACCTGTTGAGGGACTACTCACTCATAATGAGCAAGCAAACAAACACCATCAATGTCACCTTCTGGTTTAGCATTTTATCTATAAAAACAAGAAGATAACTGAATAATGCAATTATATTAATGAGAAAAGAGTTTTCCTTTCCTTATGCATCGGAACGGATACTCAAGAAACTGTTCTAAGAGCTTTTTATAGCCCTCTACTAAAATATCCTAAAACTGATAAGAAAATATGAAAACACCATCAAAGTTTGGCCAGCAAAAGTACAAACCCAGGGCATAAAGCCCGCCAAAAAGATCATTGTTCAGATATGAAAGGAAATAAAAGGAAAAGAAATTAAAATAGTAGGAGTAGTTATTGATGTCCATTGGTTTGATCTTCCTTCCACTAGTCAGAAGCCGTTCACCAACCCTTTAGTGGTCATGTCGCCATGTCTGGTTACGTGAAACACCTTCCAAAATTGCCTTCCTATAAGTCTGCCATTTGCTTACAATATCCATAAGCTTTAGGACCAATTGCTAGTAAAATTAGAACGAATACTTAGGATCTAACTATATCAAATATGCACGCATCAAATGGCCAATGACATAACTAAACTGAACTAAATGAAACTGAAATGAATGAAACTGAATTGAGTTGAACTGAACTGAAACTTATTGAATAAGTACTGAATTGAATAGAACTGAAACTTATTAAAATGTATTTGAATTGATTTAAATTCATATAATTTACGTAGATATAAACATGAACAATATCTTTCATGCTAAAAACAAATAACTATCCATTATGATAATAGTTTTTATTTTTCCATATATTATTTTTTAACAATTTTTTTTAAAATATAACATAATTGTCAGCCCAAATGCCAAAGAAAACATATATTAATTTAGTTAAATATTAATCTATATGTATTTTGTTGAGTTTTTTTCGCTATTTAAATTTTTCCTAGTTTTCAAATTCAACATCAGGCAATGTTACATTGCTAGAACTACTTTGGTTTTACTTTTGCTATAATTTAATTTAAATTTATTTGTTTTAGATGTTTATAATTGAACATATAAGTCTTTGCTAGTGAATCGGACTTAAACTTATATAAAACTTGTTGAAATTTAACGACATCAAAAGTTATATGAAACTTATTAAAATTTATTTTAAACTTTTTAAAATTTATTTAATATTTATTAAAACTTATTTGAAACTCAATATAGCTTAACTAAAGTGAAATCTATTGGATCAAATGGAAAATAAGTTAAGAAGAACGTAGAAGAGTTAAATAGGCATTAGCATGTAATTCCAAATTGAATAGAAGTGGTAAATTTGATATATTTTTTACAGTTTGTTACATTTCTCTCCAAGTTTGTTATTTCTCTTCAAAACATGTTTGGTGTCTCTAGGTTTCCTAAAGGTTCTTGCCTGGTTGGAATTGTTGGCTCTCCTTGGTTTCTTTAACGGTTTAACTTTTCAGAAAAAATTAAACACTTTTGAAGAATTTATATGTATCAAATACTTTAGCTTTGTTAAAAAAAACACAGGTATTGTGATTCATTGAAAAAAAATTATATGTTAAAACTTTATAAATACTAACTTTGTTAAGCATCAATTCAGTTCAAATATTGTACGAGTTGAATTTTCCAAAACTAATAACAAATACCAAAATGTAATATTGAGATAAAATAAGGGTAAAGTATAAAAATATGTCATATGCTTTCAAAAAATTTTAAAAGGGAGCCTATACATTTTTTATTTTCAAAAGGAGTATGTGGTTTTAAAATTTTTCCAAAAACGGGGCAACTTATAATCTCTTTTCTGAAAATTTGTCTATAAAAAGAGAACTATTATTTATTTTAACATGAAATTTTTTAAGTTAACTGATGACAATATAATATATATTAGAGACAAAATTCAGAATTTTTCAAGATATATAACTATTTTTTATTCAAATTTGAATGAATAATTCGTAAATAGTATGGTTTAACTATAAGAATGTTGAAAAGATTAAAATAGTACTTGACGAATACACTGTTTTTTACAAGAAATTGTGCAATCTTTACGCCATTGTTGGGGATTTTTATTTTTGTCGGGTTCACAATAACAACTATCCATACAATTTTTGCACTTGTTTGGAGGAATACTTTCCGCTTCAAAAAAATTAGAGACAACAACAATAGTCAATAACATCATAACAATTACTTTTTTCTCCATTTTTTTATCTTCTAGTTATCGTTTCTAATAACATATTACACATTGGTTTTTATACATCCACTAAAATGAATTCCTATAATTATCAATGGTTGTCCTTTAAAGTCGTTGAAATCTCGTTCATTAAGTGAAGCTGTTCCGGTTAAAACTGATTTGATGTGAAAAGTTCAACGAAGCATTTTTTTAGGTTGATAACTAATGAATATTCAACAAAGATCTTTTGTCAAATTCTAACTCACGTCTAATAATTTGAATATTTGTTGGGGAATTTGGTTGAAAATGTATAAAATGTATAAAGAAAGGATGCTAGTGGATATCAAACAGAAACATAAAAAATAAATTAAAACAATAGTGAATGTAATCATA
>CAOJBJ010854469.1:0-15666 GCA_948291685.1 Euphorbia celastroides
TAGGGATTTGAATGTGTTTAATTTGATTTGATGCTTTCAGTTTAGGGATTTGAATGTTTAATTTGATGAAAAGATGGTGTCTTTGTGGTTTGATTGGTGAATTAGGTGAAGCAAACTTTTTAGAAGGTGTGGCTCGGGTTAAGGGAGTTAAGGATTTCGATGTTGAAGCAGCGAAGAAGAGATTCTTTGAGATTTATCTCGACAAGGCAATTACTCTTGACCATTGTCTAATTTGTTTGTAATTGTACAGCTTTAGTTGATTTGCCCCAATGTTGTAATGAGCTTTGCAGTATGCTAAACCAAACTCTGGCATAGGATTTCCGGGTGCCCTTGAACTTATTACACGGGTAACATAACTCAATAGTTCTTATTCGAGGTTAATTTTAGGGTGTGAATGTAATGATGGGATTTGATTATTAGTGCAAAGAGAAAGGTCTTAAAGTTGCAGTTGCATCGAGTGCTGATCGAGTCAAAGTTGATGCCAATTTAGCTGCTGCTGGTCTGCCATTATCATTGTAAGCTTATTTAGTGTCGATTTTCGCTTCTGAGTTTACCGGGATTTATCTCTGAGATGGTTTATTGTATCATGGAATAGTTAATTTTGGTTACCTTCTTTTATCAGGTTTGATGCGATTATCTCGGCTGATGCTTTCGAGAATTTGAAGCCAGCTCCCGATATTTTCTTGGCTGCATCAAAGATCTTAGATGTGCCCACCAATGAGGTATGCTCTTTTCCTTCGGAATTAATTGTCTGATTTTACAAATTGTTGTAAATGGTTCGGTTTTCTGCTTAAAATTATCGGCAAAAGGACCTTTTTGGACCATGTGTACTCGTTTGCTCATTCGGTCCTGTGCTATACAGGTTAAGCATATAGTCCCTGTGCTATTCAATTTGTTGCCTTTTGGTCCCTTTAGTAAGATTATGTAAAATAACGCTAAAAAGTAACAAATTGCTTGGCAAAAGGATCAAATGGATAATAAGTGCTTGACATAGGGACTAAATGAGTAACAAATGCCTAGCATAGGGATCAAAATTCATAATACAGAGACTAAATAGGTGAAGTGTATAGCAGAGGGACCAAATATGCTAACAAGTGATATCACTAGTCCAAAAAGTTGTCTTGCCAAAACTTACCAGTGAGGCTGTTTTAAAATTTTCCTTTTAAGACATTTTTTGTTTCTTTAAAGTAGTTTTTTCTTTAAAATTTTCGTTTTTATTAATTTTTTTATTTGTCAGTGCGTTGTTATCGAGGATGCACTTGCTGGAATACAGGCTGCTAATGCTGCACAGATGAGGTAGATTTTGTTATACCCTGCATATTCGGTAATTTTACGCTGAATAATTCTTTCAAATAAAACAAAAAATTTGGTCAATCTTTGATTTTTGTAGATGCATTGCTGTGAAAACATCTGTTGCAGAAGAGAGTCTAAAGAACGCCGGTCCTTCGTTTATCAGAAACAACATCGGGAACATTTCGATTGATGATATCCTCGGTGGCGGATCGGACGCCTCTAGTATGTAGCTTCAAAGATATGACTTTGTACCGCCAATTAATGGAATCACGAGGCTATTTTCAATGAGTTGAAATAACATATTTGTAATTGATTTTCTCTGTACTCGAAAGAACATGGGGTTTACTTTGTTATTCCAGACATTTTTTGTAAACCGGAAATGAAATCTTTTGTATTGTAGCATTACAGATCTGATAAAGATATACCATTGCAGAGACAAATGATCTTGAAGCAACAAGTAACGGACCAATTCGAATAGATAATTCTTCCAATGACAAATCTAGAGGGTAAGATAGGCTCTAGTTAACACGTTTTTGTCTTTTAGGATGTCAAAAAAACTAAGTCGAAAACCGTATTTGTCCCTTTTTGACAAAGAAATGAAGATTGGGTGTAACTACTTCAGGTTGCAGAAATAATTTGTGGGCAGGTTTCGGGATTCTCGGAGGAACGTATTGAGATATGCAAGTTTGGGAGTTGCTTTGTCCTGTCTGTACTTTACTGTAACAAACTGGAAAGTAAGTTTAGTTAGAGAAATTGAAGATCGGTGATTTTGAATCACTCGGTTTCTTATACTCTCTTATTACTTCTTATAAGCAATGCAATATGCTTCTCCTCAAGCTATATGGAACTTATTGTTTGGAGTTAGCAAGCCGGATTTTGAGCTGAATAAAGGTAAAAGTTCGTGTTTTTCAATTCGATTTTTGTTGACCGTTAACCAGATTCCTCTGTTCCATTTTGATGTTTATTTCAAAAAAGTATCCCGTTTTCTTGTCATTAGTAACAGGCCTGTAATTTTTACAGGTAATACCAAAGATTCTCGAGTCCAGCAGTTCGTCGAGTATATATCCGATTTAGAAGCCAGGTACTAAAGAATTTCCCTTTCGTCTATGTAGAGCCCGTTTTTTGTTCCTCTCACAAACTTTTACTGAAAACGATACATTTTGCATCGGACTACACATTTTGGTCATTCATACTAATTAATTAGGAACTATTTGACATTGCTTTCCTAAAACCGAAATCTACGGTTTCTAGGGAAAGCTTAAAGGTAAGCTTCTCGGGATAGCAGCATGGAAACAATATCCCAAATTGGCCCATAGTTGACATTTGATCGGTTTTGTATTTACTATTTGGCATCAGAGGAACTGCACGTGTTGTGCCGGAATTTCCAGCTAAACTTGATTGGCTGAACACTGCTCCACTTCAGTTCCAAAGGGTAATATTAACATTAAAACTAATTATGGTACAATTCGGGTTTTTTCCTTTTCTAAGCCTCAATATTATAGAATGGATATGACAATAGCTCGTTCTTCACATTGCAGGAGTTGAAAGGCAAAGTAGTTCTGCTAGATTTTTGGACCTACTGTTGCATAAATTGCATGCACGTTTTGCCCGATTTAGAGTTTCTGGAGAACAAGTACAAAGACATGCCGGTAACTCCTCTCTTATTCCTTTCATATCATTATATTTTGGCGGCCAAAATTTAATTCTTGATTTTTGGGTATAATGTGACATTTCAGTGTTTGTGCAGTTTACAGTTGTCAGGGTACATTCAGCTAAATTCGACAATGAGAAAGATTTGGAAGCGATTGGAAACGCTGTATTACGCTATAACGTCTCTCATCCAGTAAGTTCAATTTCTACCGAAATCATAAGTATCGGTGTTGTTTGATCTTAATCTAGCCTCTTATCAGTATAGGTTATGAATGATGGAGACATGTACTTATGGCACGAGCTCGGGGTCAACTCGTGGCCCACATTTGTCTTGGTGGGACCCAACGGTAAAGTCTTAGCTCAATTAGCCGGTGAAGGCCGAAAAAAGGTGCCTATTTTTTGTTTTATACTTAATTGTTTTACTTAAGGCAATAAATGTCACTAATTTGCCTTATTAATTTTAGGATCTTGACGATTTAGTAGAGGCGGCTCTTCTATATTACGGGGGAAAGAAGCTTCTAGATAGCTCACCAATTCCTGTGAGCTTGGAAAAAGACAATGATCCTCGTTTACTTAGTTCGCCCTTGAAGTTTCCCGGGAAGTTGGCAGTTGATTTAGTTAACAACAGACTTTTCATTTCAGACAGCAACCATAACCGAATAGTAAGCCCTCTTTCTCTGCAAGGGCGAAGAAATTCACCCGAAAATCAGTTTTTTATGTTTTGAATTTGGGTACTATGTAAAGTATAGAATGTGCGACATGGGTCAAGTCGGTTGACTTTTTTGAATTTTGTTCAGGTGGTCACGGACTTAGATGGGAACTTCATTGTCCAAATCGGGACCAGCGGAGTGGAAGGTCTAAGTGATGGTTCTTTTGATGAAGCCACATTTAACCGGCCTCAGGGTCTCACTTACAATGCGAAGAAAAATATACTATATGTTGCGGATACCGAAAACCATGCTTTGAGGTAAGCTAGAATTTAGAACATCTTATAAATCTCTATCAGACCCTTATAGTTGGCCATAAAGGCGTGTTTGCCTTCTGAACTGACTAAAGTTCCATATAACCCCTGAACTTGCAAAGATCGTTTTCCCCCCAGTAATTTAATTTCTGGTTGGAGGGAGGAAAACCAAAACAAATTATGTCTTTGAATAGTCAAACCAATCAGAAGTTGACATGTGGTGCTCAAGGGGAAAACCAGTGCAATTTTTCCAATTTCAAGGGGGTATTTGGAACTTTTGCTAGTTCGGAGGCTAATGGGCGTTTATAGAAACTATAATGGCTCTTTGGAATTGGCTCATTTTCGTGCGATATTTTCTTCTGTAGAGAGATTGATTTTGTCAACGAGACGGTCCGAACTCTTGCTGGAAATGGAACCAAAGGCTCAGACTACCAAGGCGGGAAAAAAGGAACCCAACAGGCAAGACCGAACAATAACCCTTACTTTTCCGATGCATTTATTTGTATATAATTCCAAACTTTTTTGTTCTTTCTTTTTCAGCTTCTTAACTCGCCGTGGGATCTCTGCTTTGACCCTGTCAATGAGAAGCTTTACATTGCAATGGCTGGTCAACATCAAATTTGGGAGCACAATACTCTCACCGAAATTACCCAGGCTATCAGTGGCGATGGCTATGAAAGAAACTTAAATGGATCGAGGTACAAAACAAAACACAAATCGCTCCTAATTTTGGTCTCCAAACTAGATTTATGTATAAATTTATGATTTTTTTCTGTTTGGTATTGAAATAGCTCCACAACAACATCTTTTGCACAACCTTCTGGAATTTCACTAGCTCCAGGTAATTTTATCGATATTTATAAATTTGTTACTTTTTCATTCCACTGTCAGAACGGAAGTTTTCACTTTGATGATCATTGTAGATTTGAAGGAGTTATATGTTGCTGATAGTGAAAGTAGCTCGATTCGAGCTGTCGATTTGAAAACCGGGGGTTCGAGGCTTCTTGTTGGCGGTGATCCATTGTTTGCTGATAATTTGTTTAAGGTATTTTAATATCTTAAATTTCTTTCTAGCAACTTCTCGGCCTATTAATTTCAGTAAACTTAATTTTCAGTTTGGAGATCACGATGGAACGGGTGCTGAAGTTCTTCTTCAACATCCGTTGGGTGTATTTTGTGCTAAAGACGGTCAAATATACATAGCAGATAGCTATAATCACAAGGTAAACAGTTTTTTAGAAAAAAAAATATAATTTAAAATTAGCCGTTACGGTTGCTTCATGTGAGGATATTGAATTTTCGGGTTTCAGATCAAGAAGCTCGATCCTACTTCCAAAAGAGTTAGTACAATCGCGGGAACGGGCAAAGCTGGGTTCAAGGATGGAAAAGCACTGGCAGCTCAGCTTTCAGAGCCATCGGGAATAATCGAAGCTGAAAATGGTGATTTTTTTCTGTTTCAAATGCAATAATAAACATAACTTTTCGTTTTAGAAAAGTTTTAACATTTTGAAGATTTTCTTGGTTATTGCAGGAAAACTTATAATAGCTGACACAAACAATAGTGTTATTCGGTACTTAGATTTGAAAAAGGAAGAACCCGAACTTCTTACTTTGGAGTTGAAAGGAGTTCAGCCACCGGCTCCAAAATCTAAAACCCCAAAACGACTCAGGCGAAGAACATCAGCTGACACTAAGACAATTAGAGTTGATGGAGGCTCGTCTCGGGAGGGAGACCTTTTCCTCAAAATTCCATTGCTAAAAGACTACCACTTCTCAAAGGTCAGATTCCAACGAACATAGTTATAATAGGCATACTTACTGGAATCTCACGATTTATGATATAAATCTTGCGATTCGATTCAATTTAAGAAAAAATTGTTTTAAATTTATGGGGCGAAATGAATCAATTGAATATGTAAAAATCAAAACTGAAAAGTGAAATTACGGAAGAAGAAGAAATATGTTTTACTAGGATTATATTGGCTTTAAGAGTTTAAGTAGTTTGGTTAATATGTGTATTTTCGGACAAAATTATGATGACATTTTCGAGTCTAATAAGTTAAATGATCGGTGTTTGTGATTTATAAACCGAACAAAATCTTACAATGTGCAATTCACGATATTCAAATTTCGAATCTTACGATGTGCTAAATCATCGTCTTCTATGCAGGAAGCACGCAGCAAATTTATCGTTGAAACCGAGCCCGAAAGTGCAGTTTCCATCGAGCCATCAGAGGGATATCTCGGTCCAGAAGGAACTGCAGTTCTTCATTTTAAGAAAACAGCAGACTCGGCTTCAACAGGAAGAATCAACTGCAAGGTATGCCTACTTTTCGGGTTTTATGTTTATAGCAAAATTGTACTTTCTCGGGTTCTCAATGTGCTTGATTTTAATTGCTCGAGAGTTCAACGATGCAGGTGTACTATTGTAAAGAAGACGAAGTCTGTTTATACGACTCGCTTCTTTTCGAAGTATCCTTCAAACAACAAAATCCAGACTCCGAGCCTGTGAAAGTCGAACTTTCTTACACTGTAAAACCCAAAGTTGCTACAACTAACTCGGAGCTGCCGATTGGCCCTTAAAAGTAAGTTTCATCTCAACCCAATTCGGGTTTCCCCGATGAGTTGTGTGATGCATACGTGACAGTTCGGTCAACGGGGTTTGACTTTCAACGAGTATGAAAGGGCTTGATTTGTAAAACCCGAAAAGATATGTACTTAGTGGGGATTTTTTTTCAAGTTTTTTGTTCAAAGAGTAGTTGGAAGAATGCAAGTTGGTTTTTATTGTTGAATTCTGAAATGTTTTCATAATCTTGACATTGACATTTGATTGAATTATAAATTGAGGAAATTAATGTTTTGGTTTAGGGAAACAAGGGTCAACTATACAATTTTATAATTGTTTGGTGATTAGTTTTGAATTTTTACTTATGAGATGTATATTTGTTACAATTTAATGAGTCGTAACCTGTAAGGTCATTATAAAACGATACATGGTCCGTGAGTAATACACGTTAATGATACGAGTTGGAGCACTTGAAAAACATTTTTAGTTGCTTTTTGCGGTTATAAAATTATTTTTGTTTTTTCAAAATTTATGTTTTCATATACTTTTTAGCAAACTAGTAAGAGGGTGTTGCTATCTATATTTACATCCTAGCAAGTGTATTAGGGTCAGTTGTAGTTCGGTGAGCATAAGGTCGTATTTCACAGGGAGCAAGCTGAAAGAGCGTGAGATTTTCCTATAGATCAGGTAAAAAGATTTCATATATAGATTGTGGAGTGTTCCTAACCTAAAAATGCGGAAATATAAAATACTACATTATATACAGCCATCAGTCACAACCTACTCCACAAACAGACGATCTAATCCCACAACTCATATCTGCACACAACTTTGTAATAAATCATAGATCTAAAGTAAAAACTCTTAGCATGCAACCTTATCATATTTTGATATTAGGACGTCACCCCCGCAACCTCAAAGCTAAGTTTACATGTGTGTGCTTGTGATTTCTGCACATTTATCACAAAAACCATCAAAAAGCTCATATAAATATTATCCACTCAAGCACATAATTCACTACAAATCTTCACTTATCAGACGGTAATTTTGAACTATTGTGATAAGTAAAGTAATTTAGACGATAATGATTAATTTGTGGCATTAAGCAAGGGATAGATTGGGAATCAAGGCAAAGCACTCGTGTGAAATTTGCCTTTAATTCTGTGCTAATCAACCATCATTAGAGTCCATTATCCGGAAAAATAAAATTTTTTATTTTACAAAAGAAAGAAAAAGAAACATTAATTCCCTATATTCCTAGCATATGAAATTTGGATTTGTAGGTAATTATATCCATGTGACATGCATGTGCCCTTTCTTTTGCTATTTTTAAGCTTTTTATTCCATTATTATACTCAACTTTGACACCTTAAAACGCGTTGGTTTTTTCATAGATTGTATTTAATGGAAAATATCCTAAATCAAAGTTGAATTTACAATTTTAGTTTGTTGAATTTACAATAATAATAAAGAAAAACACGATTCCTCATACTCCAGCGTGGACCCGAACCTATGATGTCGAAGATTACTGCTTTGGTAGCTATTTGATCCAAATCTAAAGGTTAAAATTGAATATATCTATCATGGATATACCCGTTGTTGTGCCATTTAGACCGATAATCAAACTAGTTAATGGAGAGGGTTGCCAATTTTACTGAGTGTGTTGAAAACACTTATGCTATTTGTTAACGATCATAGAATAACAAATAAAATTAGTTAGACCACCGTTACTCTTAGCTATCTGAGTAGCATAAAGTTATGAACAACAACTAAAACAATTCTGAGCAGTGGCTTAGCAAGAACTAAATAAATGGACTACAATATCAAAATATAAAAATACAGCCAAAAATTCTGACAAATCAAACTTTAACTCCATTTTGAAATGGTTAAACATAAAAAACATATCATGTAATTTCGGGTTTTTGTAAGAACATGTGTAATTTTATTTTTTTTTTTTTTTTTGCAAAAGCATGCTTGTGGCTTCATTTTTTAGCAAAATGATATTTTTCCATCTATTAGTTGTTATCATGTTGCTAATACTCTATATAAAATAAAATAAAAAGTATAAGATATAAAATAAAAATTATTAAATTAATTATAATATCTTTTAACAATTAGTGTTAGAATTCTTAAAAAGAATTGAATTTGATGCTTTTTATTTGATATTATAAAACATATAAATTAGAATCTAAAGGGAGCCAATTTCTTATCTCGTTTAAACTATGTCTGACGGCTAGTCCGATATAGTTTTCATAATCATAATAAATTAGACATAAATATATACCATCGTAACAAGAAAATTAAATTAACAACAACTTGAATAATGGATAGTGTGTTTTATAAAATTCCAAGATGGGGAGCAAAATTAGAAGTTTATTTGTCTTATGTATAATCACATTTTTTATTAAAAAAATGAACAAGTAGTGTGCACAGCTGTAAGGGTTTGAATTAACAATACATTCCAATTGTTAATTGTCACAAATTTAATTCCTAATTGGACGTTTATGAGAAGTAGTTAAGAGAATGGATAAGTTGGAATCTTGGTAGAGAAACCATAAAATTGGAATAAGTCTAATTCATGAAATTAATTATATATACCATTATAAAACATTAAAACCAGATAATATAACTTAAATTTGAGTTTTAGGTAAAAATGAAAAATAAAATATATTTATACTGTTATATCATGCTAAAGTTAACAACCATACTTAAACCAAATTTGTTAGTTTTTGTTTGATTACTTTTTCAACTTTTTTTGTATGTTTTCGACATTAAATAATAGAGTAGTGTTGTGTTATAGTTATATATAGCTGAATTTATTTGTTTTATACAAAATTTTACCAGTAAAATCACCAACAACGTGATATAGTAAAAGCAAAAAAATTCTATATGGTGAATAGTAATTTATCTTTTTGGAAGTGAGGTGACTTTATATGAATATTGTATATAATAGTTAGAATATTATACGATCAATTAAATAGAATTATTTTTCCAATGACTTTAAGATATGATTATAGGGGAAATAAGAGGATAAAACTATACGTACATTAAAATATTAACTTTGGAGACAGTCAATAACCTTATCCAAGTGAATGGACATTCAAAATGTCATCACAATATTGGTGGGGTTCATCGTACCTTTCAAAAAACTAATAAAATACCATCAACTATTTTGGAGAAGAAAATAGGTAACAACTATTTACAAATTATGAGAGTGGCAACTTCCATAAGCTATAAATTATAAGTTTTTTTACGCGACAACAATTATAAATATTTGGTTGCAAGGTTATAACTATTTACAAATTATCAGCAACATCTATCATATATACCAACAAATATAAGCTGACATCAAATACACAATAATAAAAACCGCAATAAATATTATTTTTTTAATATTTATAAGTATCATTGTTGAGATGTATTGTTTGGAGCTTAGTCATAATGAAAGCTTTTCACCCCTCCCAACAAATATATTTAATGGAATTCGAATCTTATTTTTCCTCACATAATCAGTCTCCATTGTCAATTTAACTACATTTTATTGACCTTCTAATAAATATTATAAGCAAATGCTATAAAATATCAATGATATTAGTCAACAATCAAATTAAAATATGTTTTTCACTTTGGACAAAATGAATTTAAGTCATACTTTATGACAAATAAGCATGTTTCACTCAAGGAGGCATGATTTCTGGCATGTTATGTGAAATGGGGCTCAATCTGATTCTCTTCAGATTTGTTTCTTTTCTTATTGTTCTTATTATTCAATTTGGTACAAGCATGATGTCCTATTCTTTTTTAACTTTTATTCCGTTCAATTTTAACTTATTTCAATTTGAATTTACTCGAGTAACTTCAGTTGATCTACTAATATTCACGTTTCTCGAATTGGGCTTAAAAAAAATTTAACGCACACACTCTTAGCATGCTCGTAGAAGAGGTAATATAGAGATAACAACTCGGAATTGAGTGTGTATAACAATCATTGATTGAGACTCTAATTTTACATCATTTTTACAATGTATAAATTTTTTACTTTAAATTTTATCGTACCCTACTTAAAAAGATGAAGAAGTAAGTATATAAGATATTATATAGTTGGAGGATCTCCAAAATTTGAAATATGTATTTACAATATAATTGAATTGCAATTTTATTTTACGTATAGAAATTTTTCTATTTATAATACATTCATATTGCTTGGATGGGAAGGACCAGGAATCGAACGTTGGCTCCTTCAAAAATCCTAATTCTTAAAAGAAAATATGATTGAATTTAATTAAAAATACCCACAAAAATGAATTTGGACAATCATATCGTAACATAAAATCATCTAAGTCAAAATTATTTCCCAACTTTAATTAGTTTCTTCAAAAAAAGAGTTAGTTGATAAATATTGGAAAAAGAAGTGAGCAACGTGGACTAAATATTGTCCATATACACTTTCTATGTACTCAAAATTACAAAATTATGCATTGGCTAATATGTGCCGTCTCTATTGTCTAATTACTCACAAAACAACCAAATATTGACGATTGATTTGTGTATTTAATTTTGTTTAATTCAAATACCAAATAACATAATATGTTCGCTAGTCTTGTTTGTGCGCTATTTATAAATTTGTTGTCCAACTTTGTGTTCTTAAAACACTCTCACACATTGATCCGATATATTATCACCTAAGTCCCACTTAGCACTACTTTAACCCGACCTTTTCATTCTGAGTAGTGCCTAAACTCTATTTCTTATAATGTCGATTTTTATAACATATATAGTTTAATGTTTTACACATTAAAAGTAGTTCTATTAATAATTAAATTTATGTACATTAAAGTGTTTTCACAAAATAATTATTGTTTTTAATCTTTTATGAGAATAATGTGTTACATTGTTGTATGTTTGCTATGTTAATTACTTTTGGTTGTTGCACATTGACGATAGTTATTTGTTTTTCGTTATAACTTGTTTATCTATTAACAATTAAAAGTAATTATAATATTTAACCAAATACTTGAGTTTGATGTTTAATGTTTAAAGAGCAATATCTTTTTTATTATGTAACACAAATTAGATGCTTTAGACCATGTATTATATGATAGATAGTGTGAACATAAAATGGAATAAAATAAAATAAGAGCTAAAAATAAGTAAAAGGCCATGAAAAGAACCATGTACTAATTTAATCTTTTTCTAATTTTATTTTATTTATTATGTAATTGTGCATCACCCACTAATCATTGCCGAGAATAAAAACAAATTCATTTATAATCCCACGTATACAAAAACACAAGTGGCAACACTTTCTTTTGCTACCATTATTTAATTTCCACGTCATCACTTCTTTTATTTAAGAAAAACATTATTAGTATTTGATAGAGAAAATTTAAAATCTATAGCAAATAATATGATAACATCTACATAGGCAATCTACCAACTTAGCTTGGTTGGTATATTGTACCTCATGGTGAATGTATATTGATGTTTGTTTAGTGAATTAAATATTAATTATAAATAAAGTGTTTAATAGCTATTACTTTTAACTAGTTCGGGAATAAAAAAACTACCAACAAATAATTATTACTTCTGTACAGTAGCTAATATTAATCACAACAATTTTTATTAATAGTTCAACAAAATGAACTTTTTTTTTTACCGAAGAGTGAGTCAATATCATTAAACAGAGATAATTATATCTCTGAGAAAAGGTGGACAGAAATCAAACCATGTCCCTCTACTTGTCGAAGAACCAACCGCTCTAACTAACAAATGTGCGGTATGATTCGCAGACCTACTAACATATGAGAAATGAATAAAGAAAAATTGATCACTAAGTGTCTTACAATCATCAATAATTAAACCTATAGGAGAAAAGCATGTTTAAGTCATTGTTGATTGCATTTACCACATTAAGCGCATCCATCTCGATAACTACGTGATCATAACCAGAGTTCTTCAACCAGTTCAGGGCTTCACGACAGCTTAGAGCCTCCGCCTGGAACGGGTCACCTCCTCCTACAAGAGTTGTAGCTCTAGCGGCAAGAAACTTCCCATACTCATCCCGAACAAGGCCTAAAGAGTTTCCCGAATCAAATACACTAGTATCAATGTTGCACTTGATCCATCCCGGGAGCGGTCGTCTCTAAATTTTGTCCGTGCTTCGCACTGGTACGGTTATAGATTCACAATTAGTCGCGCTCCACTCCGATAAAAAGCCAAGCTCATGGCGCATCACTTGGAATGTAACCCGGAATTTGTCATTCCATACTTGATTTGGTTTCAAATTTCACATTCGCAGGGAGAATTTAAAGTTACCCAATATGGCTTTGAAACATTTTGTTTCAAGTATGCGAACAAGCATAATAACTAGCTCGTTAATTAATTATATTTTTATGCTTATAAAATCCTTTCATTGGAAAAGTTTATATTCCATCTTATGATGGATAATTTACTAATTTATTGGAATATTCCTTATAACTTTACTTAGTACGAAATTCTTTTCCATGATTGATAAGCTAGGATAGATTTGTGTATTTCTGAAGGTAATTCACAAACTTTGATTTTCTGCAAAAACTATAAAATTTGTAGTCACAATTATATTGAATGAAAATTTACTATCATGTTCATTATCGTTATATATCGATGAATTTATGATGAGTATGGAAGTAATAAAAATTGGATAAAGTTTTTTTACTGAAGGATATGATCTATTAAATCAAATCAGAACCAATAACAGCTCTAATCTAAGATGGATAAATCCAGTAGGAGCCAGGATTTGATGTTCGGGGGGCACACTTTTCCCCAGTTCTTTACGCCATCTGCAAATGGTGGCTCGGTGGGGCACTTTTTCATCTAGCTCCGGCGACGACATGGGGGTTAGAGGGAGAAATTAGTCGTTCGGTGGGGCACGTGACCCAGCATCCCCCCCTAGCTCGCCCCTAGATAAATCCCCCTACATGTCGAAGAATCAACTGCTCTAACTAACAATTATGCAACATGATTCGCACACTGATTAACATAGACATTTCAAAACTAATCCAAATAACTACCAGAGTTTAAACACCGGACCAACACAACCAACAAACGTACTAACCTTGCTTAAACGCAAGACAAACAAACAATAAGGCAATACTAGCTAAAAAATAAAATAAAAAATAGATGTTGCAACCTATATTTCTTAATCTCAACTAACAATTTCGATCAACAACCATAAGCGCTTTTACGTACCCCATAATCAATCATTGTTGCAGATCTAGAATAATCTTGCTTGAAGAAGAAATCTGGGTGTCTACTGTGAAAGATCACGTATGTATCTTGTCTCAAGACGGATGAAGTCCAACCCAAAATTCAAGACTGAGATGTGTAGCATCAAATCCATGATTGACGAAGCCGATCTTGTTGAAGAAACTAAAAATATAGCAACAGATTATTCAAAACTAAAAAAAAAATTACATCTTAAAAGGGGAGGAGGAAGAAGAAAAACGATTGCTTGAAGAAAACAAAGAATGAGTCAAGAGAGCAAGAAGACGGCTAGGATTTTAACTTTAAAATTGGATAAAGTCAAAGAATCAAATTTAAAGTGATTTCTAATTATTTTGATTCCAAAAACAAAATGAATCTACATCCGATATAGATATCACACACTAGGCTCACTTATTTACCGTAAAATATTTTGAAAAATATTTTTTAAATATATCTGCATTTATTTGATCAATTTAGAAAATACACACACTAAACTTTTAATTTTATTGCAAAAATAATTTTTCAGCGCGTATTTCTCGTGTGACTAGTTTTTTAATTATGTTTTCTCGTAAACGATATTTTAATTTAGTTTTTAGAATAATTTATATGTTCAGTCTATGAATAATTCTATGAAGTTGTTAAATGCATCAGATATCTTTGACGTGTAAATGGACATGACTTCATCATAATCCACTTTAATTAAAATTATAATTATCTTTATTTAATTTTATAAACTATATTCTTTTCAATAAAAAAATGATCTCTTCTTATTTTCAAATGTTTTATCGAATGAGTTACACAATTCTAAGTAAAATTATTTGTGTTGGGTCTTAGCTTGGGTTTTGTCCCCTTGCCTTTGCCCTACATGTGCAAGTGGAGTTAAATGTAACATTTATTTTTCACCAACCAATGTTAATATATAATATAGTCACATGCATGCATGTATTAATAGCTCCAAAAGACATCTAATTGATTGGTTTCATGTTAAATCATACAATTAGTACAAGGTTTATCCATTTTGGTTGACCTAATTACCTATATAATTATGGTTTTTCTTTGTCATTGTAAGCAAGTTAAGGTGATTGAAATAGCACGCCATGTGATAGATTTGCCCTTTATTTAAAAGTATACAGAGAAATATTATAATTAATTAATTAATCAATCAATTGGTGTTCTTTGATTCGGTAGTGTTTGGAACAAGGTTAACGATATTTGTTCCGGTCCTGCGATAAGAGAGGTTAAAAAAAGACAGATATAGATCCGACGAAATTTCCTTAATGCTTGAATCGATTATTGAAAACAAAGTAATTAATATTAAGAAAATGTGACATGGAAAAAAATCTGTTGTTCCCATTTGCATGTCCTTTCCATGTTTCCTATTCACTTTTCACAAGTGACAGCCACGTAGGAAAGAGAAAGAAAAAAGTAAGAGGGAGAAACTTATAAATAGGAGAGAATGTGTGATCATGAACTACATGTCAAATTATAAACGGAGGACATGAAAGGGGACAACAAATTTTTTTCCATGTGACGTAACTCTATGAGTGAATCATTATAGTGTTCATAGATTGATCTTGATAATAACCGGTTAACTGCTGTCGCCTCATATGCAAAGATTAATTCGACTTAGCTTGAAATGACCATCTCATTGTCATATGTTAAAATTCATTTATATTTGATTGATGTTGAAAGAGTTGGATTTCAAACGAATTGAAATATACGTTAAAATCTATTGTGAAGGGAGTAGTAATTAGTAATCCAGTTTGTTAAATCATGATTAAATACAACAATGATAGCCCATTTTGTTCAGTAAACCTACATGTATTGTTCAATTAATGTCTCCATGCGTGATGCAATTAACTGTGCATAATTTCAGTGATATTACCATAGGTCCTTTTTCTAGGTTTCTCTATAATAAAAGAACCACATCATTTCATAAAGAAAGCACATCATA
>CAOJBJ010854546.1:0-20426 GCA_948291685.1 Euphorbia celastroides
AATATTTTTAGCAGTTAATCATCGTTTGAAATACTTGGTTACTAGTTTTACCACTAATTTTAACAATTTTTTAAAACAATTAAGAATAGCAAACAACTAACAACATTAGTAGTCTACACTAAAAGTCAAATAAAACGAACCTTTAGTTACCTACGAACAAGGGCATGCTATGTAATAATTGCATTCATTATCTACAAAGGTCAGATGATCTTTCTATGTATGGTTGCATTTACTTATTATAAGTGTGGATCAATCTTCACTTGTTAAAATTTTATTTTTGAAAGTGAGTATATGAATATGGTCGATGTACAACAACAGTTAAATGAATTATGATTGAACCCAACATTAAATTAAGTTATTTTTGTTCTCTCATATTAGTTATTAAAAGACATTTCATTACTACTTGATGGTTTACACTTGAGATCTAACTTTAAAGGATTTCAATCTGTGTTGTATATAACTTTAAAGGCGACACTAAATTAATAATTTCACAAAAGTGTTAGTAAAAATAGTCAGGTTCAAGTGTTTGGATGAGAAAAAATTATATATGATTTTATGTTTTTGAAAATATTATATTAAAATTTAGAATACAAACATGTAAAGATATAATAATTTATGGTTTAGGTTATCTTTATTTTGTTTCGATTAAAGTAAAAATGTATTTTCTCATCTCATTATTAAATAAGATGGTGGAACTCATTCATCTTAGGTGGAATCCACTTATTCAATGATAGAGATAGACAAAGTAATTATATTTTATTTTAAATAAAGTCACCTTAAAATTTTCCTTAATTTAACATTGATTAAGTTATGAACAGGAAGAAACGAATAAAAGTAGCCTTTATTTGTTTATGTGTAGATTTGATAAATTAATTTAAGAACAATAAAACTTTTTGGTCAAACAGTACATCAACAATGATAAAGAAAAATAATTTAATTTTTATTTAGTTTTGGATTAAAGTCTATGATAAGGGTTTTAGTTTAATGGTTAATTAACATTGAAACTGTAATTTTTGAAGTCATAAGTTTAAGCTGCACTTGGATAGGGAGTGATGCAACTTTTTATTTTGAAAAAATTGGATTAAATCCCTCAAATTCATCTTGATAAATTCGGATTAAAAAATCATCTTGACCACTCTTTCATATGATGCCTAATACCAAATATTGAATATTGTCTATTAATGCATTAATTATACAATTAGTAGAAGTTGTTTATTTGTTGTTATTTTATTTTATCGAAATGCTATAACTTATTATTGTGGATACGGTTGCAACCGAGCTGAACAACTCGGTTCCATAAAGCTTGACTCGAGTTTTAAATCGGCTCAAAATTTTGTTGAGTCAAGCCGAGTATTTTGAAGTTCGGTTTGAAAGTTCATGAGCAAGCTTGAATGATTTTTTAAATACTTTATACCATATATTTTAGGTACAATAGACATTTCATAAGTTTTAATTTTAAATATTTTTACTTTAGAAAGAACTATATATTTTTCATTCATATCTTTACACTATATCTTTTAAAAGAATCATTTACCTAATTATCTAGTATGGAAATGGCCATGCATGTATTTTTCTTGTTTCCTATGTACAACATCTCTCTTTAGTTTATCATTTGGAGTATATATTTTTATTCATACATTGAATTTAATTTGGAAAAAATATGTATTTTTAAATTATCTTTACAATAAATCAATTTTAGAAATACGGCTCATTTAGGCTTGTAAGCTCATGAAATTGAGCCGAGTTTGTCCATGGGCTCGAGTTGAACTAAAAAAATTCAAGCTGGACGAGCTTTGAGCCGAACTAAGCTCAACTATTTATATTTTCAAGGCGAGCCGAACCAAGGTAGGTCCGGTCCCGGTTTGGCTCGTTTGCAACCCTAATTATGGAGAGTCTTCTAATAATTAATTTACCCATTGGTATTAAGTATATATGAATAAACAATTAAAATGCGTATGAAAAAACTAATTGGCCTCTGGTCAAGTGGTACATCCATATTGTTTGGACGGGGATGACCGGGGATCGAATATTGGCTCCTTCAAGATCCTAATTCTTCAAAAAGAAATGCGTATGAAAAAACAGATATGACTCTTTTGCCTGGTTGTAACATGCACTCACATTTATCTAGTTTTAAATCATTTAACCGGAGTTCATAATAACTAAAACTAGTGTATTCTCCATGCGATGTATATATGTATCATTTAAAATTAAAATTAAATTTTAAAAATATAGATTTAGTTGAGAATTAGTTGTAGAATTAATTAATTTTTAATTAATATTTAATATATAATAAGAAATTTGAATTCACTTAATTAAAAGTTTTTTGAAGATGTAAGAGTAAAATAATAATTTAAAACTTAATTTATTATAAATAACTATATAAATTAATAATTTAAAACTATGATGACAAAATTATTTATAAATATTATAAAATTAAATATACGTTTTATTCACAGATTGAAAGTAACAACAATAAAAAAAATATTACTTATTACTCATTTTACCCGATCCAAATAATAATTGCTGCAAAATATGAGGAGACTCTTTTGATTCACGCAACTTAATTTGTCCATGATAACGACATTGATGAAGTTTAGGTATTGAAGAATTGTATATTTTTAAATTCAATCCTCACAAATACACACTACATTTTTCACATTTTGTGTTAGATTCTCCAAAATCTGAGTAGCTAAAATTATTGAAAGCAATTACTATTAAAAAATAAAACCACAAAAATAAAATAATTGAGTCAATGATTATATAGCTAAAATTTGAGGATGTTGCTAATTTTTTACATTGAACCTCCATCCATTCCTAAAGATATTAATGTAGTTAATAAAACTAACTTTTAATAATTAAATTGTTGTTGAAACTATATTTATAACATGTAGATCCATGACATAATTCTTTAAACATTGACCTTTTAATTGTTAACTATGTATATGAAATACAAAACAAAATTGTGAAAAATCGTAAAACTGAGAAATAATATATTCAAGAAAGAAAAATAGAAAAAGTAATTTGAAATAAAACGATATGGTTTACGTAATCAGAGTAGATGCAAGAAGAAAGAGGACTCGTACAACCTTCTTTGGATCTTCAATTGTTGCTGAGAAAATTTTTTAGATAATATGTGAACAACTTTGAATAGAAAAGAAGATTATGGTTCAGGTTGAATTATTCATACTTTAATACTTTAGTAACAATAAAATGTTGATAAGTCAAAAAAAATATTGATAATATTTATTCTAATAATCTGAAGCGGTTATGATAACTTTAAAATATTTGAAATTGTTTATCGAAAAATTTATCATCATCAAAATGAAAAGTATAACTAATGAATTAAAACTATTTAAAATTTTTAAAAATAAATAATCTATTACTTTTAAATTTTAGTAGAGTGTACATAATTTTGTTCTCTTTTGAGATAATTTTGTTTTGGGTGGTATTCTGATCCCATAAAAATTCTAAATTTGAGATGATTTTTATGGAATTCATACTTTTAAAATTTGAAAATATATAAGGTTATTCTTATCCCATAAAAAATTTGAATGTGACTAAAAAATTTGAATTTGACGTAAATTTGTTTTATTACTTTATGAATTCCATAAATTTAAATGGCAATATGTTATATAATGCTTTTATAAATTTTAGAATTAAAAAATTTAATTAAATATATGAGGGTAAAAAAGTAATTTAATTTTTTTTATTTTTAATAATATATAGACGTGATGCTCACTTTTTCCTAATTTTATTTACCGGTGGTTTTAATGTTAAGTTATGTTTTATTTTCTTATATAAATTGGATTTATCAAAGTTTAGAAGCTGCCATATTTTGTGGGGACAATTTTAATCGTCAGCTTCAGAAATTTTATGTGGATAAAACAACCACATCATCTTTACATATATTGCTTACACAATTTTGTCATAAAATCTATAAATTAGCGACACACTTTTAATATTTTTTTCTTTTATTTATAAAATTTATATCTTTACTTTAGGCTCCACTTTGCAAACAATTTCTGTAGTTGGAAATATTTATTAGTTGTTGCTAATAAATTTTGCTCTTAGATACTTAAAATTAAATATGACAAAAGTTTATAGTTGTAGTTTACTTCCAAACTGCAAAAAATAGTGTGATTTTGTTTCAATCCATCTTTGTATTTGTAAGTAATTGAACCTTGAATAACGAAAAGTTTAAATATTCAGTACTAATCATGTTTTTTCTACTTATGGAAATGTTTAGAGTTCCAAGTTTATTGGATAAGGATTAATTTGTTTATTTTTTTGTAAGAAACTCATCAGCATTATTGATAAATGCATTGATTTGCAGAATTTAATGGATAATGGATTTAAATTTCTAAAAGAAACGTCTTTCAGTTGTCTTCTTTGTTTAGCGGCCAAATTACTTATGAATGACGTCGGAATTCGGATACGCTATTTTTCATTTATCTTGTATTTTTTATTTATTTACATGATAGAGTTATTTTGTTAAATAATAATAAAAACTTATTTTTAAGTGCTCATATTATATAAGCATTGGAGTTGGTGCATTTTCACGTCGAAATTAATGTTTTAATATTTAATATTTCGATAGAACAAGTAAAACCAATTGCATCAGTAGCTTCACTTATTCACTTTTTGGTATATGATATATCCTGTCAAGACTTTATTTTTAGCATACATCATCCTATTTTCACCTTATCCATTATTTCTATGTGACTCATCCAATTTATTTATTTATCACTCAAATTTCTTACATATGTGGTGATATTATATTTTGTGGCACTCAAATAATAGAGTAGTTTTCTTTCTAATCTTTTTTTTATGAACACGAATCAAAATGAATCGTTTATAAACAGAATCAGTCTATTAACATGATTAATTTAAGTAGGTTAAAGATCAAATAAAAAACTCACAATCACATTCGGTTGTGGGTACTGGATAAATTTATAAACAGACTAAAACATGCATTTTAAACACTTAAAATTAAAATTTTTTTACATACTAATTCGATATAATCTACATGAATTCATTTATATTATTAAATTTATAGCTCAGTGTCAGAGCTTAAGTGTCACAGCTAGCACGGTTTCATAGTTACAGAAAATATATTAATCAAATAATAATGTTGGACAAGCGACCAAAAAATCATCACAGCATCTTTGCATTTACATTTTGTATTTAAAATAAAATAAAAAAGTGTATAAAAAGCATAGTTTTGAAATTCAAACCGGACCGCTCGGTCGGACCGAATTCAACCGGAATCGGTCTATGGTTCGGTCGGGTTTCATCCGATTTTCGTTTAATCTGAAAACCGATTGACTTTTGGTGGACCGGCCAGTTCAACCGCGAACCGGCCGGTCCAACCATTACCGGTTTGTTAGTTCTCTACACTTTAAAAAAAAATACAATGTTGAATATGATTTTGAACTTGAGACCTCATGCTTGAGGTTAACATACATTATCACTAAATTAATGTAATTAATTGGTTGTAAATTTCTTTATTATTATCATATACTATAAATCATTTCTTTCAATTGTGTTAGATTATGTCATATAATAAATTATATTTAATATTTTAATGTAATTTTCAATCAACGATAAATTATTTCTTAAAACTTTTACTTTTTATTTAAAATGTTGTATTTAAATTATAAATTTATTGCTTAAACAAATAATTTTTATACAATATAAATTAAATTTATTAATTTTTTTCACAATATATAAGATACAATCGAATTCCAACTAATTTCATTTAGTTGATTAATTTTTCACTAGATTACATTTTATTGTATTTTTAATAAAAGTATCAACATAAATTATAGAACATTAATATAAAATTTTATTATTTGTTGGTAAGATCAACTTATATTTACATATTTAATAATATTTTTTAATTAATATTTTAATATATTTATAAAAATCCGGTTCAACCATCAAATTAATCCGGTTGAACCTTAAATCCATGAACCTGTTTCTTCATCGGTTCGATGACCGATCCGGATCTGTAACGTTGGGTGTCTATATCGATAGAGAGATAAAGACACGCAACTGAGTTGATAAAAGATCATAATATTATGCAAGTGGACTAAGGAAATTACTGAGAAAAAAACTCTTCTTAACTACACCGAACTTAGGGTCTGATTTGGCATTGATGATAGAGTTGTTGTCCTTAAAAGTTAGTATCACAAACTTTTCATACATTATTTTTTTTTATTTTGATAGTGCATTTTGATTCTTTGTATAAAAAAGTTGAGAACTGTCAAAACAGCTTTCCCAAAACTATAATCGGCTGCTTTTAAGAAAAGCTTCAAAATGAATCTTTTAAGGAAAGTAGCTTGGAAAGCAGCCCCAAACAAGCTCTTAGACATTAACACATTGGAGTTGCTATTAGGTATTTTCGTTTGCACGTATAACACAATCATACATGTATGCAAAGATCAGTTCAAGTTGTAAGCTGCTTGGTACTGTAAATAAAATTCCGGATTAAGTTCTATAAATAGATGTGTGCAAATGGTTTGAGAACCATTTAAATCGAACTAAATCAAATTATTAATTCAGTTCGGAAATTTACAAAAAATCATTCACGACCATAAAATATTTGAATACTAGCGTGAGGTCGTTTTCATAAGATATTGTTTGAAAAAAAAAATCTATTAATTTTTCTACAAGGCACAATATTTAATATTGGAAGTCCATATCGAAACGTCTACTAGTTTCTTATAATTAGTTTATATTTACTCTAAAGATTTTTGCCATTCATCAATATTTACCCATGAATTGGTCACTCTTGTCTTTTGATTTGACATTTAAAGTTTAAACATTCTATGAGTTTGTGCTAAGTGTAAAACCAATAAACTTTAAAACGTTCACATTTTTCTTCCATCTTTTTTTTGTTTTCTTTTATCAAATTCAGTAATTTTATAAAGATTATCAATGTTACACCTATAAAGTTGCAGTAATAATTAAACATAGTATTAAATAAATAATAATTATCTTCAACTGACCCAGACTTTTTGGTAAAAAAAAGTGAAATTAAATTCTGTACTTTTAGTCAGATAGCCACTTGCTATATTATGCACCTAAGGTAAATAAGTGTTCCTATTTTAGAGAGTAGTAAAAACATTTGACTTTTCTAAAAATGGGAAAAAAATAAATGAAATTTATGACGAATGTCGTTAAACTTTGTTATAGCAAATAAAATTAATTGCTCCCATAAAAATTGGTTGCTGTTATAAATTGGAATTAAGATTTTACTTTTATGATGTTTTTCTCTTCAAAATCAATTCTTACCTTTTAAATTTAATATGTGTTAAGCCACATTGTCTCTCTTTTTTTATTCATCCTGTTGATTTTACCGAAGCCCTCATATGACCGGCAGTGAACTTCCGCATCAATTCTTCTCTTACACGTATCATCAAAATTTCCCTGAAAAATGGATGAAAGAAAATCGAATCAATTTTTAGGAACCTCAAATTTATATATAGAATTTATATCTTGCTCTGATATCAAGATAAAATTCGAGGGATAATACAAAAAAATGTATATAATTTTTTTTTTAATAATAAGGAGACATTTTATCTAAATTGTTGATTGTGAGGCTTGAACCCACAACCCCGTACTTGTTGGATTTCCTAACAAAATGCAGTGGCCAATAAATTAAGTCTAGTGGTTAAATGCATATAACTTTGACTCATCATTCTCACTCAGTTTGTAATTACAACTAAATGTCTACATATAGACTCAATTATAAAGATATATAGCTTGATATAAGTAAATAGAATACAACAAAAATTAACTCTAGGTATAAACTCTAACAAGTCGTCTACAATTTGTAATTTAAGAAAACTATAATATTTTTTCCTTTTATCTTTTATATGATAAAACTAATGGATCTGAGAATTGTTTAATTGAAAATTATTCTTAAGCATGTGTTTTAATGTATAAATTAGATCAATAATTGATAAATATTTTTGAATAGTAAACGTTTTGGTTGTTTGGCTTATGCTGGCTAGTGTTGTCTTATTATTAGACAACCGCGGAGGAATTAAGTATGAGTAAATATTTTTAACGACAAACAAAATAATTGATCTATTCAGTCCGACTCGCAATGAATGTGGATATCAAGTTGTTGAATTGCGGGGTCAATTTATTTGCAACACTTAATTAGCTAACATTCATTAAAAGAAACCTAATGAATGATAAATCAACATAGATATCCAGATTAAATGTTGAACCAGCAACTTTTCTCACATTTACTTCGGCTACATTTATAAAGTCACGTCAACTAGTCGATAAAAGAGCATATTATTATGTACGTAGAAGGTGAAAATAACTGAAAAAAAGCTCTTCTTAACTTCACCGAAGTTACTAATAAAATAAAATTTGGGAAGACAATATCAAACTCGTTTGCTAATTGGTTAAAATAACTAATTTAGTTTATATTTACTTTAAAGCTTCTCGCCATCTGATAATATTTACTCATGAATTGGTAACTCTTGTGCTTTGATTTTAGCATTTGAAGTTTGAACATTCTACAAGTTTGTGCTATAAATGTAAATTTTAAAACGTTCACATTTTTAAATATAGAAAATAGCAGACTTGTATCTCCGCAATAAAACGGCCAAGCGACAAAAATTTGACATGAAAAACACGAAATTTTGGTTGACTTTTTTAGTCGACAAAGATAAATTAATATTGCAAACTCTAAAACATGAAAATAAATTAATTAAAATTAAAAAAGTGGTTTGACTAGTGGAAAATTCTACGCGAAAAACACGAAATTGTTTGCCCCACTTAAGTGAGAAATTGTTGGGGACATAAACAAATCATCATGTTTTTTTTTTTTTTTCAAAAGTAAATCAATTTTGTATTTCTTGATTGAATAAAAACCATTCCCATGCGCCCAATTACAACTTAGAGAAACCCTCTACGAGTTCTATGCTTTCATTATGTGTTTACACTTTAACCCTTTTCGAGAATTTGAGTTACTTTTAGGATTTAACGGTTTTTTCAACATGTGAAATCAAAATTAACAAACACAACAATCAATGATATCATAACACAAGAAAAAGAGCTGTTATCGTGTTATAAACTTTTTAAAAGTTAGAACCATATTTCATATTGTTCATTTTGTCTATCGTTCTATATTATTTAACAGTTTTTAATAAATATTAAATTAAATTCAGAGAAGAGCAAATTCGGTTCAATTGGATAAATTTGAATCAGATTGTTTTAATCAAATCACCGAATTTGATTATAATTTTATGAAATATCGAATTTTTATTATAAATTTAAAAATCGATAGCAATTAGATATGATTCGAATTCTATTATAATTTTTATTCGATTTAATAAAACTTACAATGTAAATTCGGTAAATTAGTTGAGTAAATTTTGTTCGGTTCGATTCAAATAAACAAAATGCTAGCCCCTATTTAAAGTCATGAGACTATTAAATTACCTTTTATTTACAATTAAGCTAAAATAATGAATTAATGGTTTTTTGACATTTTTCTCATTCATATCCGAAACAAGCATTATATGTAGACTTTCTATCTCTTTTAGTTTTTTTAGTGGAATTGGATTGTTATTTATATGGACAACACTGGAAGAAATAGGTGAAAAATATATAGAAATTTGAGAACGACAAACAAAAAATAAATGAAACTTAATCTAAAACGAATATCATTTTAATCTGGAGGAAGTATAGTTATCTACATTAAAATACTCAAAATTGGTCCTTATACGAACTTTTAGTTTCATTTATGAATATCGCTTGTGTAAGATTGCAAAACGAAAACGGTCTATAGGCTTTTTTATTCATGTTAAAAGACTTTATAAAGAACTAGTGTGTAAAAGAAGAAAATACATTTTTAGAAGTAATAGGAGACATTTTGCATTTTAAATTCATATTTTTTAATAAATTGGACAAAAATAAGACGACATAAAAGTGTTTCTCCAATATGATTAATAGACAAATTACAATTTGCATGCACTAACTAAACACACCTTTCCGACATTCCTTTTTCTTAGTGGTTTTATAATTTGTCATCTTCTTCCTAAACGTGTTTGACCATATTGCTAATTATTTGGCTTTATAATTTATTAATCACTTCATATTTTTGGTTCTACACTAGTCAATTGTGTATTATTGTTTATTAATATTATTGTGCCTCTTAAATCCCGTAGCTTGGATCTGGAATTATATTGTGTTTACATGAAAGTTTCCATTTCATTCAACAACAAAGACTCTGGGCCATGGCCCATAAATTCTGTAAGGCCCATCTATTACGTTGGATTTTCCCCATGATTTAACATTCTAGCCCATAGTGGTAATGGAAATTTGCACTTGAAAGACCTAAAGTATTAGTAGAACCCTTTGTAAATATACCTAAATCATTTGACGCTATTGAAATAAACACTGAAGTATTTTGCATGCCTTAAGAATAATTTTTCTCAAATGAAATGCTCGACTTGAATTAACGTCACTTTTGTTATATGTTCTTACCGAAGAATATTGTCAAGTTCCTCTACTTTACAATATTCTTTGGTGAAAAAATATAACTTTACAACATGATTTGCAGACAAAATTTATAAACATATCTTAAAACTAAAAAAAAATAAATCGAGTTAAAACACTGGACAGATACACGACAAAACACAAACCACTTTTATTATACTTAAACATAGATTTATGTCATTTTTTTCCATACGAGTTATACAGATCAGTAAAATTCTTTAATTTTTCTCAAAACTTCCAATGTTATGTTATTGGAATTGGACTATAGGCGTAGTTGACAAACTCATAGTTTAGCACACAATTGTATAATGCAACCTTAAGTGTCAACATCTGGTTCCCAATACAAAGAACAATCAAATTGACACTTTCTAAGCTAGTTTAATTCAAATTATATACTTAAAATACAATAAAGAATAAAAGATACTTTCTGGCTCTCAAGATTTTGTAGCAAGAGCTTAGTGGGCATTATTTTACTTAGTTGTTACAATTACCAGTCACCCAACGCTAATTGATATATGTTATTGACGCTAACATTTTTTTTTATATCTGAAATAGCTAAAATTACTCACTACTGCTGTTTAGTGTCGATATAAACAAAAAAGTACGATAAAAAAAGTTGTCAAACACTCACTTGATGAAGTAAAAAGGCTTGGAATCAAGCCATAGTTAAGCTATAGTATGATTATAGAAGCAACTACTGGCTGGGTTAAGCTTGGCGATTAGTTTCACAACCAACAAAACTATATATTATTTTTCATTTGCGATATAAAAAAGTATATACTTAATTCTCTTAATAATTAACTAGAATATACTCGTATATCCCTTCTCAATTTCTTGTATTTCCCACTTAACATATAGTTTTCCACGTCTAATTTATTTGACAACCTATAATTTTCCCAACTACAAATCACCAGGAAAAAGGTTGTCTGTACTTTTGATAAACACTATATAAAATCTACAAAACCAAAATCAACCATACCGAAACACAAAAAATGTCACCTAATAACATCGAACTTCTTAATGCACTCGACTCAGCCCGAACCCAATGGTACCATTTCACGGCCATAGTCATAGCCGGGATGGGATTTTTCACCGACGCCTATGATCTCTTTTGTATCTCGGCTGTGTCCAAACTCCTTGGCCGCCTCTACTACTTTGACCCAAATACTGGAACACCGGGAATACTTCCAACACACATTAACAACACCGTTATTGGCATGGCTCTCTTTGGAACTTTGACCGGTCAATTAGTCTTCGGTTGGCTCGGGGACAAGTTGGGCCGGAAAAAGGTATATGGGCTCACTCTTGTACTCATGGTTTGTTGCGCCATTCTTTCGGGTGTTTCTTTCGGGTCTAGTGCCAAATCGGTTATAGGTTGTCTTTGTTTTTTTCGGTTCTGGCTAGGGTTTGGTATTGGTGGAGATTACCCTCTTTCGGCAACGATCATGTGTGAGTATGCCAATAAAAAGTCCCGAGGGGCATTTATAGCCGCGGTTTTTGCCATGCAAGGAATGGGAATTATTTTTGCCGGTTTTGTTTCGATGATTGTATCGAAAATTTTTCTAGCTAAGTATCCGGCTAAACCGTTTTTTGAAGAGCCATACCTATCCACGCAACCTGAAGCTGATTTTTTGTGGAGAATTGTGCTAATGTTCGGGGCGTTTCCTGCAGCCCTAACATACTATTGGAGGATGAAAATGCCTGAAACTGGACGTTACACTGCTCTTGTTGAAGGGAACGCCACACGAGCGGTTATTGATATGGAGAGTGTTCTTGAAATCGAGATCAAGCAAGAGGCAGAAAAAGTGTCACAATTTATAGCCGAAAACAATTACCCTTTATTCTCTGATGAATTTTACAATCGACACGGGCTACATTTAATCGGGACTATGAGTACTTGGTTTTTGTTAGACATAGCATTTTATAGCCAAAATTTGACCCAAAAGGACATATACCCGGCCATGGGACTAGTGAAAAAAGACTATCAACTCAATGCTATACAAGAAGTATACGAGAACTCGCGTGCTATGTTCATTGTTGCATTGTTAGGCACATTTCCCGGGTATTGGTTTACGGTCGCTTTCATTGAAACTCTTGGCCGGTTCACGATTCAGCTAGTCGGGTTTTTTATGATGTCGGTTTTTATGTTGATTATGGGGCTCCAATACAGTTATCTTCGGGACCATAACAAATGGTTGTTCGCGCTTCTCTATGCATTAACGTTCTTTTTCGCCAACTTTGGCCCTAACGCGACAACTTTTGTATTTCCGGCCGAACTTTTTCCTACTAGGTTGAGGTCCACGTGTCACGCCCTGAGTGCAGCTGCGGGGAAAACCGGGGCTATTATTGGGACATTTGTGGTTCAATCCTACACTTCGGATGAAAATAATGTCGATAGAATTAAGCATGCACTGATGGTTTTAGCCTTTACGAATATGTTAGGGTTTTGTTGTACTTTCTTGCTGCCCGAGACTAAAGGGCGATCGCTAGAGGCCATATCTGGGGAGGATGGTGGTAATGGTCTAACGAATAAAGTAGCTAGGTTTTCTGTTTCTCGAAATAATAAGTAATTGTGACTAATATAAAGGTTAAAGGGGAGTTCGTTAAAATTTGATCGTGTTAAAAGAAATTTATATGAATAAAATTGTTGAAGCATAAGATTATAAGTATACATGAGATGTAAATTTTAGCTAGTTATTGTAGCTGTATACAAGATAAATGTGTGACGATATTTACTTTTATTTTTTTTTATCATAGCTTAAGGGAAATATATATACACTGATTTTGTTATATGGTTTGTTGATTTTATAAATGTTCGCTACTACAATATGTTAACTTGATGAGAACATATGTAAAATTTATTTTTAATATAAATAGATTACAAATGTAATTCGTTTTTATATTTATTTAAACTGAAGTGAAAACAGATTTATTGAAATCAGGCTAAATTAGAATTGATAGAATTAACCACTAGTCTTAGTCCAGTGGCCACGAAAGCGCTTTTTCAATGTCTAAACTTCTAGAACAGTTGCAAAAGAAATAAGGTGCCTTGTCTCTGCACAAACAAACAAGGGTAAGTTATATGGCCTACCCAATATAAAACATGGATTCCGGCCAAACACCCAGCCTAGCAAAACCATCTTATCCTCTGACTAAACAGCTAAATTAATTACACTAAGCACGTTCTAAATGTTTCAATTAATACGATATATCCTGGATATATCGTGTTATGTCAGGATATAATACTATATATCCAGGATATATATCTTGGATATAACATGTTACATCCTGGATATAACACGATATATCATGTTATATCCTGGATGTATCATGCCATATGCAGGATATAATACGATATATCATGTTATATCCTGGATATATGACATTATATCCAGGATATAACACGATATATCCAAGATATAAGACCAGATATAATGAGAATCCAATTACACCAAATCGAAAATCTCAAGAAAGAAGGTTGAAATATGATTGAAAGATGCAACAGAGATCAAAAGTGTATAGAATGTGCACAATTACAACAACTTTGAAGCTCCATTCTTAACAGATTTGAGCGAATATGATGAAGCATATATTTAAGAATAAATCAAATGCACCAACAATCCAAGAATGAATCAGATTTGAACGAATCTGATGAAACATAAATCTAAGAAGAACATAATAGATCATTTGCGTCCTTTATCTGTTAGTGTTATCAGCTTTCGGATCAAATCGTAATCAAGTTGAAACTGAAATCGAAGTCGAAATAGAAGTCATCAGATAAAATTGAAAAGAAAAAAGAGAAAAGAAGAGGAGCAAGAAGAAAGAAGAGTACCTGAATTGAATTAGAGAAGAAGATGGGCGTGAATGGAGGGGGAGAAAGGCTGTAGCAGAGGGACGTGTTGAGTGAAATTAGAAAGTTAGGGTTAACATTCACCGGTAATAAAGATATTGATAGAGGTAAAACATATAATTACTTTTAACCTATTAATGACTCATGTAATTTTTCCAACAAACAAACCACCGGAGTTTTGAACCTACATGGTTTGATAAAAAAAAAAAGCTAAATTTAAGGAACCATGTGAGACTTTAAAAATTTAAATTGATATCCGACTTTTCTTATTAAATGAAAGGTTTCCTAAATATTTGGCCTAATTTTTGAAATAGGGCTATTAGCCTTTAATTTTGAAATAAACCAAACAAAATGATTCTAACCCAATTCTAATCCAATTCTAATAATCAAATATTAAATTAATTGATACGCTTTTTAATATAAATGCGAGAAAATTTTAAATTTGAACTCTGTTAAAAGTTCCTATATTTATTTATTTTGAAAAGAAACCCTAAACTGACTGGATCTGTCGCTATAGAGGTGCTGAGTTATTTACTTATTTTTGCCTATTGGCTTTCCCCTTCTCCAAGGAATTAGGAACTCCTCCAATCAACTCACGCCTCAAAAATTGATTCTTTGACTTAATTAGAAAAGCTCCATTTCTCAATTTAGGGTTTTATCGTCTCTTTGATCGAGTTTTCGATCATTGGGCATGGCAGAAATAGCGCGAACCCGAAATCCATGGACGAACTCGGAGGAAACTTCTAGAGCCGAGCTGAATTCCGGCGACCTTTTGATGTCGGAATCAATGGCGATTGATGGGGCAGAGCTTCGATTCTCTGTTCCCCAGCCTCGCCAATCAAACAGTGAAACTGATTGGAAATTAGGGTTTGGTGAAAGGGCTTTTTCTGCCGCTGGAGCTGCCGTTCTGTCTGCTATCATTGTTAACCCTCTTGATGTTGCTAAGGTAGTTGGATACATCTTCAATTGAAATGGAGTTTTTGTTTGTTCAATATTGCGATTTTGTTGTTTGAATGTTGTTTCTGCTGTCTCTGTCGTTTTAGTAGTTGCCATTTTCGAGCGTGGAGAATGGGAAATGTTGAATTGAAATTTCCCCTTTTTTAATTTGCAGACAAGGTTACAAGCACAGGCTGCTGGAGTTGCTTACTCGCATCCTCTAAGCAACTTAATCAATCGAATGGCATATTTCGGGCCGAACATGGTATGCATATCTTTTTTTTTCTCTGTTAGTGATGATGATTTGTTAGTTTTTCTGGATTCTGGTTGATTGGGGGTTAAAATATTTGCTTGTTAGATGTTTGCTGATTTAAGGTGTTCACCTTCGTGCTCTCGCGCTGGAGTCCATGGCACTGTTTCGATTTGTCCTCCAGATTGTTTTCAGTATAAAGGAACCCTAGATGTCTTCTACAAAATCACACGGCAGGTTGGCTTCATTTTAACGTCATAAACAAATTTGATATGTTCAAAATGTAGAAAGTAAGGAGTGATAATTGTAATTAAACCAGAACAACAAATGCCAGTCTTGGATTGAACCCTTTGATGTTTATTGTAGGAAGGATTTTCTAGGTTATGGAGGGGCACAAATGCTGGTTTGGCTTTGGCTGTACCCACGGTAAATTACATCTGCTGAATAAGACATGTGAGTTCAGAATTTGAACTTTTTGCCAATTCTCCTTTTCAATTTTTGTTAAACAGGTTGGAATCTACCTACCGTGTTATGATGTATTTCGCAACTGGATGGAGAATTTCACCTCTCAGAATATTCCTGGTGTGACGCCATATGTGCCCCTAGTTGCTGGCTCATTGGCAAGATCTTTGGCTTGTGCAACTTGCTACCCTATTGAACTTGCAAGAACTCGAATGCAGGTGAGCTAAAGCATCTGGCATTATCATTTCCCCTGAAATCTTTTGGTACTTGTCTGCAGTAGTAACTTCTTATTATATTATTGTGTTCTATTTGCAGGCATTTAAAGCAGCCGAGAGTGTTAAACCTCCAGGAGTTTTGAAAACTCTTCTTGAAGTCCTCTCTCATGTCAAGAATACACATAATGTGCAAAATGTCGGTGAGGTCATTTCTTTTACTGGCCTGGCAATGGTTTTGTAACCTCTTATGGGTTTACACTTTGGTAGTTTAAAATTGGAATCAAGTGATTGGGTAGGTGTAGCACGGCTCACATGGCCTCCTCTCTATCATTCAAAACATTAGGTTTTGGTTCACGCCTATGGCCAAGAACCCTTTGGACCTTTTCAGGATTGATATCCCATCTATTGTCCCAAAAAGTTCCCCTCACAAACTTTTACCTAGAACAATAGCTGTTTGCCTGGGGCAACACATTTTGGCCGTTCATACTAAGTGATTAGTAATCGTTTGATGTTGCTTTCCCTAAAATCAAAATCTGCTGCTTATGGGGAAAGCTCGAAAATGGAGCTTTTCAGGATAGCATCATGGGAAAGCGATCCCAAGCTTACCCTTAGTTTTACTTGCAATTAGTTATATAATGTATAACTAAGGTGATTATGTGTTTCATGAGAAACCGAAACGCCGTCTTCGATACTTGAAGGTATTGAAGTTTTAGCAGGATAAAACCATGCATATTGTCTCTATGAACGTGATAATATCTGTAGCTTTGATAACATGAACAAATTCAAGATGTTACTGTTTTTCACAGACGGCCATGATTGTGGATAAGTACCATTATTTTTATTACATTTTCGGCTTTTATAGTTTACTGATACACTTCCTTTCCCCAGTCAGAGGCTACCGAGTGCTGTGGACTGGCATGGGGGCCCAGCTTGCCCGTGATGTTCCATACTCTGCAATTTGTTGGTCAACTCTTGAACCCGTAAGAACCGGACTATGTGTGAATCTTTTCTGGATTTGTCCCTTTTTCTCTCTCTTTTTTAGCATGTATCCATTTTTGTTGATGTAGATCAGGAGAAGACTATGAAGTTTGGTCGGTGACGAATCTAGCGTGACAACAGTTCTTGGAGCAAACTTTTCAGCTGGTTTTGTTGCTGGGAGCCTTGCTGCTGCCGCCACTTGTCCTCTCGATGTTGCCAAAACTAGAAGACAGATTGAGGTTTTCACTTTTTTCGATATGTTTTGATTAGAATTTGACTTCCACTTGCTAATATATGCTCAATTTATGTTAAACGTGTGTTTGTTTTTGTTTTTCCAGAAGAAATATCGATGTAAGGAATTAAAATAATTTAATAGGAAGTATCAAACTGGATGATACTTTTGCTCATAATTTGATATGCTGTTTATTTGCAGAAGGATCCTGTTAAGGCACTACAGATGACAACACGTCGAGTATTGCTGGAGGTTTGGAGGTAAATTTCATGGATTCCGTTTATTTTTTTGGTTTCATTATTCTGTATCCTGTACTCTCTCTTTGTAAGTGTTATCTTGTGTAGGGGTGAGCAATTCGGTTCAATTGAACCAAACTAAACCGAATTGCTTTAACTAAATTGTCTAATTTGATAATAATTTTACGAAATATCGAATTTTCATAATAAAATATATCATATAAACCGACTAAAATTAAATTTATTTCGGATTTTATTATAGTTTTTGTTCAATTTGGTAAAACTTATCAATTTGGTTTTTTGATTAAATCAATTCAGTTGATTCGGTTCCTATTCAGTTCGAATTGCTCTCTCCTAAGTGAGATTATATCGACCCCTATACTTGTCTCAGCTTGCTACAATACTAGATGAATGAGACTAGCCACTCTGTCGATTACTAAAGCTTTGGTTGCTACAACTGTTCGCTCACAATGTCCTACTTCTTTTAGGGTAATGTATAAGACCTTTTCAAAAATATTTTTTGTGGTTTAAATTGATCAGATGAATAGTGTTTGACCAATAAAATTTAGTGTTTTAAAAATTTCCGCTGGCTCCACCTAGGTCCTGCCCTAGACATTGTTTTGGAGCCGCCCGACTTTGACTTCTAGGGCGTTCTTAGGCACTAGGTTGATTTATCGTTGCTCAGATCCTTCCTTACACTACATTGTCCGATTTTTTCCACTTAGGCGGCGCCTAACTCATATTTATAAAGATGTGAATATTTGTAATAAACTAAATAAAAATGATTTACGCATAAAAGTAGCTTTGTTTAGTGAATCTCGGGTACTTTACAATATTTTAATAAAGCAATTTTCATTTTTAGTTTTAAACTAAGAAATAATGCGTTATATTCCATAAATAACAACATTCCTAACATCCAACTAGCATATAGTTTTCATGGTCCAAAATATGGTTTTATTATATTATTGTGTTATAATATATATTTTTAGTTAAGTTTATATTATTTGCATAAATCGTAAATATATAATTCCAATATATTTAAAAATAGAAAATATAATACCAAATACACTTCGTCTAATTCAAGATCCAGACCCTGCCTAGGTTTCAAAGACCCTCTTCCGCTCGACTAGCGTAAAAAATCTAGAAAATGTTTCATAAATATATGTTAGAAATCCAGTGGATGTACTAAACATATGTGTATTTTGTGGTTAATGCATATCTAATAAAAGTCTATCAAACTTAGGGTGTTTCTCTAATAAAATCTATTAGAAATTTATTGAAAAACTAATAGATGTCCCATATACATCTTTTAAGAATATTATAAGGTAACTTTGTTTTGTACAAAGTATGCTTATTTTGCCTTATCCATCGTCGGATGAGTAAGCTCCACAATTTAGTTCAACTTTTTTATTTAAAAACATAGTAAACATAGCCTATGCACATCTTTTAAATGGAAAATAACCTATTCAATATCCAATAAGTATATATATATAATAGAGATATAATACACATGTAACTGGTGTTGTGAGAAAAATTGTTAGATATAAATGTAAAGTAAATGAAAAAAGTCTTGGAAAACATGAAAATGCAAGGTTGGGGAAGGGAAAAGGAGAAAGAAGACCTTTTTCTTAAGACGGGCAAGATGCCAAATGCGCCAGCACATATTCTCAAGACTATTACTCCTTTCACGAGTATTCCTTGTTGCTATCACCTGCCCACATTTTCATTTTATTACCATCCATCCATTCTATTCCATTTCCAAATACATACACCACTCAATTCATCATAACCACTTTCAATATGCTTCACTTTTTCTTTCAGTTCTGGAGATCAAAATATATGCTGGTTTCTAGTTGAACTCCCAAGCATCAAAAGCTGATGCTAGAAAAGGACATGACTTTTTAAAACTCGAAAATACAATATCAAATAAGATCGACATGGTTACAAAATTGTGTTCCAGATTGTTAAAAGACAAACCATTAAACTACATGAAATTTTCTCGTAATTTATATTTGATTTATTTAATTCTTTTACCAGCGCACATGCCGACTAATATAGACCAGAAAATTGCAAAGGTCTTTAATGTTGGCTGGCTGCGTCACTTTCTATGGAAGGGAGAGCGATATGTTGTCCAATCATAACAAGACGAATGATTCATTCATTCTGTTCAACTCTTACAAACTCTTAATAAGGCTTCAAAACTTTACCTAGACTTGGTCCTAAGCTTATAATTGTTGTCTCTTGGGCTATTATTTGTAATTGAAGACATCTAATAGGGGCATAGGTCTTAAGTATAAATACTTGTACCATATTTTCCACCCCCATTACGCTCTAATTGATATTTAATTTTTTTTTTTTTTTTTTTTTTGGTGTGAAAGCACACATTCGGAAATTTGAGAAAAAAACTACCAAAATGTTCAACCTCGAAGCCCAAACAAATTTTATACTTGAGGTAAAAATTATTATTTCTTGTTCAAATTCTTAAATTATTAATTCTATTACGAAATGATTGCGTTTGTTTCAGAAGATTCTAATTCAATTTAAAAGAAAAAAAAAAAAAAGTCTCCGGCCACCTACTCCGTTTAATAGCTTGTTTTCAACAAAATATTCAACGGACTCCTTAAAATTGTTTATTTTGATAAACCAAACACACGATAATTAAAAATTAAGTGTAGAGCCTAATATTACTGGTTGGTGATGTCAAGCATTGATTTCTATATTATCAACGGTTGACTTTGTAAAA
>CAOJBJ010856245.1:0-12785 GCA_948291685.1 Euphorbia celastroides
ACTTCTTATTTTATTTTCTTGAGAAAAATATTTTTTGCGGGATAAATGAATTATCACTCACTTAAATTATAGGAGTTTACTTTATGGTAGTTGTAATGTAACCAATTTAACACTTTCTCAGGCCCTCCCACCACCATTCTTATGATAGTAACTCCAAACTTTAATATTAAACGAAATTTTTAGTTAATATATTAACTTTTAGCTTTGATGCCAATACAATTCAAAACTAACTCGCTACTCATGCAAATCATATATATAATGAATTAGGATTTTCTAAAGTTGGCTTTCAACTTTACTCTAAAAGAGTTTCTTATCTCTCCTATAAATCATTAAAAGACAAAAACTATACACTTTTAATCAAGACGTTCCATTACTAATTGAAGGGTTGAGATGGTTCTAATTTTATTCTAAAATTCAAACTTAACTTTAGAGAATCCTTTTCCCTTATATACATTAGAGTTGTTCGTATTATTATAAAATTATTTACCTCATTTTATTAAATTACTTTTCAGCACTAGAGTTATGGGTTAGATAATAACAAATATCTTTGAAGTCTTTATTCATAAAATAAATGCATAATTATTTATGTTCTCAATCTGGCGGTTCGGCCAAAGACTAAAGCCGTAATCTTAAAAATTATAAATTCAAATATTATTATAAACTTACCATGAAACAATTTTGTTTATAAAAAATATTATTCACCCTATTTGGAGTGACATGAAAATCAGAAAACATTATAATTTCGATAAAATGAAAGAAATATTTAGTTGAGGGTTCAACTAACTCATCTACCACCTGACAAACCTTGTGTTTCTACTTCTAGAATTCAATTCTCTTAAACCAATTATCAGTTGCACTTTCTCTCTCTTTTACTGTATTCTTTATGCGGGGTCTCCTTCCCCTCATATAAAGCTTGACATTTATGCTTTTTATTAATCAGTAATTAATTTATAACTACCCACAATTTCCATGCCCATTTATTGATTTTGGATGATCCCATTTAAGCTAGCTGATTTTATGGGCTGTATCCTTTCAATGGGCGCCATTATTTTCATCAAAACTCGCTGCTTCTACGCTCTCATGCTCTTTTAATTGCATCACGAATTTATAAAACCATCAACTTCCAACTGTAATTTACTTGATTTTGATTTTACATTTGATTTCTTTGGATTTTCTGATGTCAAGTCAATGTTCTTGCTCTCATTGTTTTGAACCGTAGCAATAATTTACCAATTTTAAGGATAAAAATTCTGTCTTTTTTCTAATTGTTCAGCTGGGGTGATGTCATCTATTTCGTATTATACTGTTTTTCTTCCCAATAAAACCAGAAAGTAATCAAAGCTTAGATAAGTATACAACTTCCCTTTAAGGTAATTTACTGTCCAAATGGAAACCGGTTGATTTTGATTAATCTGGCACATTAAATGCAACCAAGAATAACTCCTGCTAATTTCTATTCTGGACCAGCATAAAAGCCATTGCTATTAGCAGGAATTCAATAGGCTAAACAGCAAAAACCAGAAGGAAAAAAGAAGAAGAAAAAAGAATGAAGCTTTTTTCCGCTAAAGTCGAAGAGGGAAAAGAAGGCAAAGATGGGAATCCTTCAGTTGGCCCTGTTTATCGAAATCTACTCTCAAAAGATCAATTTCCCCCTCCTGATCCTGCCATGTCTACAACCTGGGATATTTTCAGGTACTTAAAAGTTTCCCAATTTTGTTCTCTGAAACTGAAAATTGCTCTTTTGGATGAACCAATTTGTGGTGTTTTCAGTGTTTCTGCAAATAAGCATCCTGGTAACAGAATGCTCGGCTGGAGAAAAATTGTTGATGGCAAGGTAATTGAATTCAATGTTGCTTTTTGAAAAGCAATTTAAGAAATTTTGAAAATGGTGGTGATGTTGATTTTGTGGTTTAGGTGGGGCCTTATGAGTGGAAAACATACAGGGAAGTTTATGGTGAAGTTCTGCAATTGGGTTCTGCGTTGAGAGCTTGTGGTGCTGAACCTGTAAGTGTAAAGTTTGCTCTGTTTTGAATGTTGCCCGCTTTCTGTTTGATTAAATGCCTCAATGAAGATTTTGTGAATTTACTGGATTTTCCTCTGTTTATTGACAGGGATGTCGAATTGGGATTTATGGATCGAATTGTCCCCAATGGATTGAGGCTATGGAGGTTTGTTTTTTCACATTATTGCAATTTAAGTTGGACTAAATTGGAAAAAAGCTTTTCTCTTTCTTTTTCCTGATTTTGTTCTTAATGCTTTGTATAGGCTTGCAATGCTCACAGCTTGCTTTGCGTTCCTCTCTATGATACACTCGGTATTCTTTTAGATTTTTTCTTTTTAACTGTTTAAATATGAAAAAGTACAGCAAAATTATCCTTTTTGGGCACTAATTTCTGGTTTCAAAGTTCCTCTCTTTTATTATGCATATTTTACTTGAATCCTGTGGCTATTTCCCGGTTTTCACCTCAGCTTCTTTTTTGAATTCAGCAACTGATGCTTTCTGCAAAAAATTTAGTTGAATGAGTTTGTAAATGCAGGTCCAGGTGCTATAAACTATATAATAGATCACGCAGAGATCGATATTGTTTTCATCCAAGATAAGAAAGTTAAAGAAGTGCGTCTACATCATTTAAGCTGAACTCAAAAAAGTATATATCTTTCCATTTAGAAGGCAATTTTCTTAATCAAACTTGTTCTCCTATTTTCAGCTGTTAAATCCTGACTGTAAATCTGCTTCTCGGCTCAAAGGTAAGGAACCACAATGAATGTTAATTATTTCTGTTACTGTTTATTGTAACTAATAATCAATAAGGTTGCAGCGATCATATGTTTCACTTCATTTACCGAAGAAGAGAAAGAAAAGGCAGCTAAACTTGATATAAAACAGTACTCTTGGGAGGAGTTTATGCACTTGGTTCGTTCCGATCTGTTCCATTTTTGTGTGATTTCTGTTCTTGATTATGACTTATCTTTAAAGAGTTTTTTATCCATTAGGGAAAGGAGAATCCGTCAGAGATAATACCGCCTAATTCTTTTAGCGTTTGCACAATAATGTATACAAGTGGCACGAGTGGGGACCCTAAAGGAGTTGTTCTTACACACGAAACCATAGCGGCTTTTGTTCGAGGCATTGATTTGTTCTTGGAACAATTTGATGACAAGGTAACGATTTCACATTTTTTACACATGGCAGGGAAAATCATGTGCTTCATGAGGTTATGAGTTTGAGTTGTTTTATGTTTGTAGATGACAGAGGACGATGTTTATCTATCGTTTTTGCCACTTGCTCATGTACTTGATCGAGCAATCGAGGAGTACTTTCTCAAGAAAGGTGCTTCCATTGGCTACTATCACGGGGTAACTTTTACTCGTGCAATGTTTTTTATTGAAAGGAACATTAAATTCTCTCATTCAGGCAACTAAAATTGTGGCTATAATTTTGAAGGATTTGAATGCACTGAGGGATGACATAATGGAGTTGAAGCCAACATTTTTAGCTGGTGTCCCTCGAGTTTTCGAGAAAATATATGAAGGCAAAGCTACCAATTATACTATACATATTCACAAATCAATCTGTTCCTAATTTCCCTATTATGAAGACTGATATTCGATGTATTTCAGGCATACAAAAGGCGCTAGAGGAGTTGAATCCAGTCCGAAGATCAGTTTTCAATGCTTTATACAAGTAGTAAGTTTCTCTCACATTGATTATATTGTTTCTCTAACGTTCTAATATTCGGTCATCGTGGTTTCGAGTCAAATAAAATGTTGAAATATCTTATTTTATTTCTTATGCAGCAAACTCGGTTGGATGAATCGCGGTTACAAACAGAAATACGCTTCACCGTTGGCGGATTTGCTCGCCTTCAGGAAGGTAAAACCTTGTCTTACTTTGTCACACTTCTTTTCTTTCTTTTTTAGAAATGATGAGTTCGATGTTCGTTTTTTGTCAGGTGAAAGCTAAGTTAGGAGGTAGACTTCGACTGATTGTATCTGGAGCGGCACCTATAAGTGCTGAAGTGGAAGAATTCCTGCGAGTCACTTGCTGCGCTTTTGTAGTCCAAGGCTACGGTAAAAACAAAAAATTTCTTATTTTTATTAGAAGACAATCATATAAATGACAGAATTGTGTACTTAAATTGGTTTCTCAGGTTTGACCGAAACTTGTGGGCCCGCAACCCTCGGTTTTCCCGATGAAATGTGCATGATGGGAGTAGTCGGGTCGCCAGCAGTGTACAACGAGCTGAGGCTTGAAGAAGTTGCAGAAATGGGCTACAATCCCTTAGCTGATCCTCCAAGAGGTGAGATTTGTGTAAGAGGAAAGACTCTCTTTTCCGGTTACTACAAAAATCCCCAATTGACCAACGAATCAATAAAAGACGGGTGGTTTCATACAGGTAAATTTATCATCCTAATGCTGTGAAACTAAAATCTGATTATTTGCTAAATATGGTATTTGTCTTCTCTCTTCAGGGGATATAGGTGAAATCCTGCCAAATGGGGTGCTGAAGATTATTGACAGGAAAAAGAATGTGGTGAAATTGTCTCAGGGGGAATATGTTGCTCTCGAGCACTTGGAAAACGTTTATGGAATCACTCCGATTGTTGAAGATGTAAGCAAAAATGCTCCAATGTTTTGTTCGGGTTTTAAAATCTTGTCGGTTTTTTGAATTTTTTTTTATGAATGTGCAGATTTGGGTATATGGGAACAGCTTTAAGTCGATGTTGGTTGCAGTTGTTGTACCTCATGAAGAAACCGTTAAAAAGTGGGCGTATTTGAATGGTCATATGGGTTCGTTTTCTGAGCTTTGTGTTCTTGATCAGCTGAAAGAGTACATTCTCTCTGAACTGAAGGCCACGGCTTTGAGAAAAAAGGTGATTATCGTTTTTTTTTTGTTGTATATTTGTTGAATTTATGTGATGGATTTAGTTGTGAAATTTTGAAAATTTGGGTGTTGAAACCAGCTGAGAGGGTTTGAAGTGGTGAAAGGGGTGATATTGGAAGCTCAGCCTTTTGACATGGAGAGAGATTTGGTGACTGCAACATTGAAAAAGAAGAGAAATAAGTTGCTCAACTATTATCAGGTTAAAAAAATGGAACTTTGTAAGTTTGATTTGGTTTTTTTGCAGAGAAATTTGCTGATTATGAATGTGATTGATTTTTGCAGGACGAAGTTGATCAGCTATATATATAAGAAGTTGAGTATAAAGCAAGTGTGATCTGTTATCTTCAGTTTCTATGCTTATATGCTCTCGTGTTCTTATGTCAAAGATAATAACTTCAATTTTATTTGTGTTATATACTTTTGTTCCGCCTATGAATAGTGAGCATGAGTTTTATTTGTAAAAAAATGCAGTTTTTAATTCTGGTTCTTGGGCTTTACTGTATCTATGCCATTGTTGTGAAATTTTTTGTATAGAAGCTTAGTAGAATCACAAAAATTCCAAGCAGTGAAAAGTTCTCTATGCTCTTTAATCATTACTTAAATCAAAATTAACAAAGGCTTGAAGTTACAAGAAAACTGAAGAAAATGAAGATACAAAAGCGCCTTCTAAAAGTTCCACCTATACATTCATCAGCATGTATAACAAATAAATGTCAATAAGCACATTTAAGTCGTTGTTAGATTTTGGGCTCCTTAATGGGCTTTCATAAAGTCGTTGTTTGCTTTCGGGCTCCTTTTTGGGCTTTTTCAAGGACAATGCCTGGAGCCCGTTGTTGTTTTATTCTTTCAAATTTTCATTTCATTTAATTTCATTTTTTTAAAAAATAAAATAAAATAAAATCGCAAATTTCTCATTTTTATTACCTTTTCCGAGAAATTTTTTTCACAATTTCAATTGGAAATTTACTTAATATAAATTATTGCTTGATCATACCTTTCATTGGTCATGTTTCCATGGGGAAGTGGCTTAAGTCGAATTGATGCTCACAACAACTAAGAACTTGGGTTAGTATTTCTTCCGAGTTCAGCCCAAACCAAAAAAAAAATTGAATTTAAATGCCAGACCTGTTAAATTGTTTTGCATTGATACTAGACTTATCAACAAAACTAATCTTCATAAATCTTTCTTTTTTTAAGAAGTATGATTTTCGTAAGAGTTAAAGTTCGATTTTTGGTCATCCACTCATCCTCATTCAAACTTAAGCCCTAAATTATTTATGATAAGATATTAGTTAAATGAAATAATTTTTTTTTGTATCTCAAGTTCTAGTTGAAAACAATCACATTTAAATTTAATACATAATATATGTTGACTTTAATTGTTGAAATATACAAATATATATTATTGATAATGTATTATTTTTAGATTTACTATATAATCAATGTATGAGCTAAGGATGATTTCTATTTTGTAAGATTTCTATTTATGAAAATGTATAGACTTGTAAAAGAAGAAGATAAATGGAAAGAGAAAGCCGATGGCAAATACTTTTGCTTCCAAATCTTTGACTTCGAAATAAGATTTTTAAGTATTATTGTGGAGAAAAAAAATATCATAACAATTAACAGCATCTAAAACATATATTAGAAACAATTCAGCTAAAAAACCTTTTAATTGATCAAAAAGACAAAACTAAATATGATTAATACAGAAAATAATGTGTGTGGATTTAACTGCACATAACTCAGCCAAATAAATTTGGACATGACATTACGTGGCCAAATAAAATCAGGGTGAGAATTTGAAACAAAGTTCATTAACTTCTTGATTGATTAATAAGAGTTTTCCAGATTGTAGGATTTAGACTTTGAAACAGAGTTAACTAACTTCTTGATTTTAATTGATGTGAACCAAATTACAGACGCAAAACGTGTACACATATTTGTATTTATAGGTGTATGACATGTTTACTTTAATTTTGAAAAGGTAAACATTATTTATCTCTTTCAACCATCTTTTGAGTGTTGGAGATTTCAATTCAATAGTTTTAATTGGCAAAGTCATACTCTTTTAATAAGTTTAACAATAATTTTCATACTACAAAATTATCATTATCAATTGAAAACTACGTAGTTTTGCCGGTTTGAAAAATGGTATGGTTATGATAACATACATTACATCTCAGAATTTGCCATTTGTATTAGATGTCAGTTAATGTCTTCTTCCCCCATCCATATACGCAATGTTTGATGTAAACAAGTATTTGTAGCAAAAATAATTTAGTACTCCATTTAATAGTATTGTCGGTCAAATATTCGTGGCAAGCTGCTATATGCTATTTCATTATATAGATGTGTTATGGACACGGTTTTATAACTGATAGATAAAAGTAATGGCATAATACATCCATAGTTCTATGAACTTGTCGCTAATTTTCAGATAATACGACAAATTTTTAAATGCAGTAAATAATCATCCAAACTTTGTCAAAAATAATAAATAACCAGCTAAACTTCCGTGAATTATTTTTTTAACCACATCATGCTGACGTGGCACAATTCGGTTGGGCCATAAATATCTTGAATTTTGACCAATCGAAGTGTGCCACATCAGAATGAGATGGTTAAAAAAATAATTTGCTGAAGTTTAGCTGACTATTTATTATTTAAATAAAATTAAGATGATTATTTGTTACATTTAAAAATTTAACGTGTTGTCTACAAATTAAGTATAAGTTTATAAAGTCATCAATGTATTATGCCAAGAAGTAATTAATATTTCACTTGAGATGAACAATTATAATGGAGTTCATTTGATGCAAAAAGTTAGAGGTTTTGAAATTGATAGTAGTTCTTTAATTTATTGTTGACTTTTTGTAAAGTACTCCAACCCAAAAAATTATTATTATTATTATTATTATTATTATCAAATAAGTACTTTTCTACATATATTATATCTTATAGAGAAAGTGTTGCTTCATATCTAATAGGTCTAATGTTTTATTTAGACTCTTAATTATCACCGATTTTTTAATTTAGGTCTTAAACTTTATGAACCATCAATTTAAGCCTCAACTATAAAAAAGTGGTGCAATTTAGGTCCTGAAACTGACGTGGCAGCCGACATGGCGTCCGGTGACTTTTCCGGCGTGTTTGATATTTTCTGGCGACAAACCGGCGACAGAATTCCGGCGACCATAACTTTTTCCGGCAACAAATTTTCAATCAAACATTAACCAAATCAACACGTTCAATTTTTTTTTGAAAAACAATGCAGTTACAGAGCCAGAAGAATCGCCGGAAAATCAATTAAAAACAAAAAAACCCTAAAATCTAGTTGAAACAATTAACCCCAAACGCCCAGCACCAGCAGTTGTCGGCGCCCAATTCCGGCGAAATCCAACCTGCAACCCGTAAATCCGTCCCCAAAACCATCGCAACCCGTCCCCAACCCGCTCCCAAACTCTCCGGATTCTTCACCCAAAACCAAATCACACAAAATAAAAAATCACAATCACTGAAACTCTGGAGAGAGGAAACGAAGATCTAGAGAAAAAGAGGGAGCCGGTCAATTGCTTTCACCTGTGAAACGGCGGTGGAAAAACGGCGGCGGCTGGAGAATAATAAATGGCGGCGGATTCGGCAGGAGAAGAACTAACGGCGGCGGATTCGGCTGGAGGAGAACAAACGGCGACGGATTCTTTTTATTTCGCCGGATTCGGCTTTGATTTTGGCCGGAAAAGCGAGATGGCGGCGAGGGGCTTGGATTTCATGTTGGTCGGCGTTGATATTTGGGGGATTGGAATGACGTTTGGTTAAGTGGGGTTAATGGCTTTTGTTTATTTTATTTTCATTATTTTATTTTTTTAAAATGTCATGCCACATGTCACTTTTCTATTGGTTGGAAAAGTCAACAAGTTGAAGTGTCAGGCGCGTGTTCCACACGCGTAAAACTGCATCTAGTGGAGTGGTCTTCAGGGCCTAAACTGCACCACTTTTTCAAAATTAGGGGTCTAAACTGGTGACTCGTAAAGTTTGGGACCTAAACTGAAAAATCGGTGATAGTTGGAGACTAAATAAGACATTAGGCCTATCTAATAATAACTGAATTAAACCTCGTTTTGTTTATTCGTCAAAAAAAAACCTGGTTTTGTTTGAATGATAGTTGAAGGGAAAGTATACTTGCTTTATAGCTAAAGAGTAGACATACAAAGGCAACGAATGCTTTTTAGCATAGTATAGAAAGTAAAGTCAAACTTGAAACTGTAAGGGTTTCAAGTTCAAACCACAATTAGATTGGATTGAAAATTTATCTTTTAATTTAATATAAGTTCATATAAAGTAATATTTTTTATAAAGAAAAAGAAAGTAAAGTCATTGTTTCATGTACAATTGTGAGAGAAATTAAAGAACGGCTACAAAGGAAAATAGTGAACTATTTGAAATCTATTAAAAATTGCCAATTGGGCTTTTATCAATCATTACAACAAATCACAAAAAAGAAAAATAGTAATACTATTATTTACCATCTACCTACTTTTAATTACTACAAGAAAATCGGACCTGCAAAGTAACACAGTAAACTTCAACTTTTACTGTCCGGTGAAGTAGTAACAAACCCTTCATTACCGGCCAGGATCAAGTACTTATCCCTTCTCGTTAGTTTCGTGCACTCGAATCCCAAAGCCTCCGCGATCTCACGTTGCACTTGATTAGCAACATCAAATCTCGATTTCTCATCGGACGGTCTACAAACGCTGGGAAGTATTTTGATGGTGTAAGATGGATGAGGGTTCATGAGAAAAAACAACGGGTCAAAGCACTTGAGCCCGCTCGCTGTTGTACCATGAAAAAGGTCGACCCATGTGTCTAAAGCCACAGGGACAATTTCGTCAGTTAGCTCCGAGAACAAAGGGCTAAATCTCAAGAGATACGGTTCTCTACATGTAGTTCCCTCTGGACACACCACCAGATCACCGTTCATCAATTGTCTCTCCATCATGATTCGATCCTCATCGCGGTTGCGCGTCAATCGGACGGTCCTGATCGGGGCGAGAATCTCGGAGATTCTGCTTAGGCTGTACGTGACCGCAGTGAATTGTTTTCTCAAACAAAAGGTGAGGGCAAGAGGGTCAAATAACGTTCTATGGTTACAAACGTAGAGAAGGTTCTTTTTTGGGGATTTGTTAAGAGAGTTGGGTTTTGATAAGGTGCAGTGGAGTCCAGAGAAAGCTAATATGGGGATGAAGATATCGTAGGGGAGAGATAAGGAAACAACGGCTCTGATTAAAGCAAGGATGAGACTAAATGGAGCCCACATGATTAAGGCAATAGTAGCCGTTGGAGTTGGTTTGATCGCCAATCTTCCGTCGTGGAATATAAGGGGCTTTGGGTAATTTTGCTTGGGTAGAATTTTCCAGCTCCTTTTGTCTGTGTTTTTCACCAGGTAAATTTCCTGTTACAAAATAAGACGTTTAATTAGCTTAATTATTTTGTGGAGTAATTCAGTTAAACAAGGAATGATTAGAGGAAAATCCATTGTCTCAAAATGAACCACAAATAGATTATTTGGCTATATGTGACTATTTCTGTATTATTTTTGCTGATTAATTACTTATGGATACTTACAAAATGGATAATTACAAAATGGCTATATGGATAATTACAAAATGGATAAGTACTTATGTGGCCAACTATATGTGATTTGAGATGTCTAATTTTCTTTCCCAATCGAGGAGATGAGGTGTGCAATGCACATCTAACAAGATATTTAGCAACATACGAATTAGTGAAATGCAAATACTCACCATCAATCATTATATCTCATCAATGGTTTATTGATAGATATAAAATTTACGGGACTGGATTGAATTTTTGTTTAAGAGTTGGGATTCTAAACAAAAAAAATACGTAAAAATTCATGTAAAATTTTGCACCTTTTAATAAACTTTTGAAAATTTCTAATCATATTTATAAGTAAGTGATGAAAACAGTTATATGAAGTTCAATTCACTTTAATAAAGTAATTTTTCACATAATTTATTATATTAACATATTATGAAAATCTGCTGATTTATCATTTTATGGTATGAATCAACGGCTATGAATGAGAGGGGAAAAGGATGTTTCCATCCTTGTATCATTACTTGTTTATCCATTTGATTCATACGATAGACATGAGTTTTTTTCAGTCTATGTACATAAAATATACCACTTGAAGCATTACTTATTTTGTTCTTATATGCAAGTATTACCTATTTAAACTCCGTGCTATATATGTTATATCGATATACCAATATTGTGGAGTCTACATATTATGTATGATTTGTATATGAATGGACCAAACAGATAACATATATTGCACACGAACTGAACCACCAATAAAAATACAAAAAAAAGTGTTTTTCCATGCATGGGATACAAAAGAAGCAAAGAGAAGAAAACTGACCTTACAAAAAGAGAACAATTGATGATCATCATTAGACTTCTTAACTCCATTAATGCCCACAAAATCTTGATTAAACAACAAATTCTCAACAGCAACCAAACAATCTTTATTTTTATCTTTCATAGTTCCCACAAAATACCCACAAAAAGATTTCAATTCTCTCCCAACCACACAATCAATCTCCAAATAATCCTTCAAAAAACTCTCAATCATCACTCTTGGAAAATCACTTACTGCAACTCTTTTTCCTCCTTTTTGCAACACTTCAAATGCCTCTAATCCCACATCTTCCATAAAATGCTTTGCCAAAACTGCCCTTCCCACTCTCAAACTTTCCACCTTTATCCCGCAAAAACAAACCATAACCATTATTTTCAATCCCAATTCTCTATCTTCTCCAACTAAACAAATCAATGGGTAGAGTAAAAAAACCACAAAAGCCCTTAAAATGCTACCGGCTTCGAAAGCTACAAGTATAAAGTAAGGGAAAAAATATGAAGACTTTAGCAATGTTGCTTCGACGTTAAAGATCAAAACTTTGTTTGATAAATCTGATCTATGAGATAAACATGGGAATTTTTGGTATTTACTTTGACCCAAATATAGGTTGCTTAAGCTTCTGCGAAGAATTTTCGGGTTGTAGAGTTTTGCAATGAGAAAATTTAAGGAAAGGAGGAGGGTTTTGAAGAATGAAAAATTTGCAGGGTGCATTTTGGAGATTATTGTAAAAGAGAATTTTTGTGTTTTCTTGAACTAAAAGTTTGTTAGAGAGGGTTATATATAGTTGCAGAGAGTGAAATGGCCCTTGAATTTGTTGGTAATTACCACATTAGCATTGAAATAGTCAACGGGTTCAGTTTAATTGCTCTTTTGATCCTTTTATTGAGCTTCGGTCAACGGGAACTACAATACACGCTTATTTATTGAAATTCAAGCTGGCAATTTTTGGATAATAAATTGAATATGAATATTAAATTAATAATTTAATTTACAGTATGTGGGTAGTTATGGTAGATATTCTCATTCACGTGTTCAAAATTAGTAATTCCAAGCTTTTATGCATATATTGAAAGGTTATATAGCTAAGTAAATATTAGGTGAGAAACCTTTACTTTCAGAAGGAAAAACTTGTTCCTGCTCGTATATTAATTTTTTTTTTAGTTTTCATTTTTTTATGTTGTGAAGTGGTTTAATTTGATGTTTTATATAAATTTCATTGAGCAATTACCTTCTTTAAATATGGATGGTGCTTTAAAACACGTCTTTAACTATATTGTTGTTGAGTTTGGTGTGGCTTATTTATATTAAGAAAAAATACATGACGGTCTTTCATCTAAAATATTCATATCATTCTATTTCAAGCAATATTATTTAGAATCTTATAAATCAGCCTGCATTATGGAGTATACTAAAGTTATCACATTTCTGCATATATTATAGCTTAAAGTTAA
>CAOJBJ010856701.1:0-13489 GCA_948291685.1 Euphorbia celastroides
TTGAAAAAGTATTCGGTTTTTATGAATTCACAGTTTCACTCGTTGGTTACCAGATAGCTATCAAATAGCTACCAACTAATGAGCAATAAAAAAAAAATTCGAAAAAGTATTCGATTTTTATGAATTCACAGTTTCGCTTGTTGGTTACTAGATAGCTACCAGATAGCTACCAGTTAATGAGCAATAAAAAAAAATTAAAAAAGTATATGACAATGGATGGCGTTTCGAAGATAAAAATGAGACGAATAAAAAACTCTAAAGCGACAAATAAAAAAAAAATTAACGGTTTTTGAGATAATTGCAAAATAAGGTAAAAAATTTCAAAAAAAAATGTTGATGCAGTGATGACATCATTAATTAGAGAGAAGGGTGGAGGGGACCACGCATGAAGGGAGGAAGGAAGGGAGGAACGTAGTTTTTGAAAGTAAAAGTTGTTTGGAAGGTGGTTTTTGGAATGAAAGGTTTATTTAAAGTGTTGGATGAAATTAAAGGTTAAAAAGTGTATATTTTTGTCCTTGTCCCTTATTTAAATCCCAAATTTCTAAAAATAATTAAAAGGTCTATATTGCTAAAACTTGGTAACATGAAATAATTATTTTTAGTATTAATTAATTTCAAACATATACGAAAATGAAATTAAATTCTAACTGCTTGCCCCAACGTCTAAGGCTGTAAATAAATATGTACTAATAGTGTAATTTCAAAAACTATAGAATAGATAAATTGAAAGATATTGTAATTATTCATGTCGGAGACTAAATATCTAAAGGGACAGATGCCTAGAAAATCGAAATACATAAAAAAAAAATACAATGATGAAATTAGGACCACTCTCAAATAGAATAATTGAGCTCATAATTAATTTGTTAATTTAATATATTGATTGAATCTGAGCATCTGTTGGCTCTTGAGTGTTTGGTGTCTAAAACCTCAAACTGATTTTGTTTGAATAAATTTTCTTATTTTTAATTTTTCAATGGAAGTGCTTCAATCTTTTGGCATTGACACTTGTATTGTTTATTTATTGGATGACGTTGAGCAATTTATGTATTGGAAACTACAGCCTTTACTCATTTAAGTCAATTGCTTGTTTTTGGAAGCAATTAGTATTATTATTATTATTTTTATAAAGTAGTCTGATTTATTTGATTGAATTTAAAATAAACTTCATTCACACTTAACCTTGTGCTTCGAGTTGGTATTTGTCATCACCGAAAAACCGAGATCAACTAGTAAAAAAGAAATGGGCCGATAACTTCTTACGTGAGAAAATTCCAATGATGAAATCTATTTCCCTTCTTCAGTTTATTATGAAGTATATTGTTGGGATTATCAATGTACAGTATTTGATATTTTGATGAGGTCAAAGTTTCACTAATTTTTTTTTTAACTTTGGACTATGATCGGTTAAAACAAAATGACTTATTTAGTTGTTTTAACTTTTTTTACTGTGAAGTTGTGTATTTTATTGTAATTTCAATTGTAGTAATTGAAAAACACCTCTGTTGATATCCCTAGTCTTATAGGACATAAATTAACATGTATTTAGAGGCATCTCTGTTAATATCAAATAGATTCCTTTCCTCTCACAAACAATTCACAATTGAAGTTCAAATTCACCAATAAGATCCCTTTTCTTCTCAAAAACAGGCAAAATCAACTCAAGTAAGCTGCCCACACATACAAGAAAACAGACTGCCATTTTCCATTTCTCCATTACTTCTCCTTTCATGCCATTGACCACCTCCAGGAGGCGCCACGTGTCCATCGACAAACAGCGGGTTCCACCCCATCACAGAAGGACCTAACGGTAATTCACCGGTTCGATAAATGGTAGCATTTGGGCTCGGAGTAGTGTTCCTTCTGCATCCATTGGCTGCTCTTCTTTCCACTGCAAGAAAATGCCCCAAAGATTGAGCATTGTTTCTGGTGTCTGTTGAATCTCTTGAACACAATGAGAATAGCCATGTTTTGGTCTTTTTGTTGCTCTTCTTCCCTTTTGATGCCTCTACTTTTCTCACCCTCGATTTGCTCGAGAGATCGAATATGTTGGATGCACCAATGAGGCTCCCCAGTGTAATGCTTCTATCGTGGAAGAACGACCCTGTTGACTGAAATGTCAAAAAAAAATGAGTCGAACTCATAACAGAACATTCAATTTCACTAGAAAATTTATCTTCAAACTTCCTATCCAGTTACAAAATGGTTTTTTTTTATCAGCGTTAGTTAATGTTACAGTAATGTTAGGATTTAAATTAAGACTCTTTCCTTGATTATCAGCTCGAATACAGGGTTAAATTGCAATCACACACTGAACGTTATGAAGTAGATTCGGATTAAATATATGTTTAGACATAAAAATACAGTTAAAAAGGGTTCACCAAAATAGGGAGCTTTAGTTGTGTACTATAATTTAGCTTCATAGAATGATGCCCACACAAAAAATGGTCCACTTCACAGAATTACATCACTTGTACTATTGATATGCAATAATAACTCAGTCAGAACAGTTATAATGAGTTGTCTATCTTGATAATTTAGATACCATGAGTGTTGATAATAATTTGAAACAAAACTTAAGATTATTGTTTGGTTAATATTGTAGCATCTGCCTTTTGCTCTTTTCTCAGTATGTAAAATGGATTTTTACATTCAGTTTACAAACAGCAAGTAATTCTGGAAGCAAAATGCTAGGGGTGAGCATTCGGTTTACCGAACCAAACGGAATTGCTTCAACCGAAGTAGTTCCTACACTTAGGGGAGAGCATTCCGTAAGAAGTATAATGAAAATCAATATATCGGTTGAAGCAATTCGGTTTGTTCGGTTCGGTAAACTGAATGCTTACCCCTACAAAAGGCCGTTATTCATCGGAAGTTCTATTTTGTTGCTTTTCGCCAAGTAACTACCATCAATAGAAAACTAGCAATAACAGTAACAACTCAAGTACAAACGGAAGTAAATTCGGGGAAATGTTCATAATTTAATGCTTAAAGTTTTCCCTTCATCAAACACAGACAGGGATCTTACTACAAGCTGATCACAGCAAAAAAGTAAGGCAGTTATGAGGAGAAAGCTTGTACAGTAAATATATATTAGTAAAAAGAAGGTACACTCAATAATTTGATAACAGGGACCAAATGGACCAAAAAGGACCAGTTAATTTTGGGAGCATTAGCAAAAAATCAAACACAAGGCATCAACAGTTTCACAATATGCGATAAGACATTTAATTTGGATTTGAATATGGGTTTTAAATGTTGCATCAAAACCCATTAAGAAAAATAATCCAACAACTTGCATTTTTCAAACTAAATCAGCAGTTCAAGTGACAAGCATTACTGTAAAATGCCTGTTTCTCGTCAAGCTAATTCTGTTCGAAACAAACAAATTCAGCCTGCAATGTCAACTAAGCTATAACTCGGGGTTATCAAACATGCCTTAAGAGTTGAAGCATCAAAATCAGCAAGCACAAAAGGGCAAAGAAGACAACAAACCAAAACAAACAAAAACAAGATATATCATGACAATGACATGTCTTTTCAGAAATGGGATTGTCCAAAGATGAAATAAAAGAAAAAGATTCAACCTTTACTGACCTCAGTGTCAAAATCAGAGGAAGAATCAGTAGAGGAAACAGGAGAACCAGTGTGAAGAGTGTTAAAGGAAACTGATCCAGCAGAAAAATGGCCATTTCTCGGTAACCCATTTAGGGGCTGCAAACCCAAAGGCCATCCATCTTCTTCCTAAAGTCACGAAACCCCCAAAATCAGCATAATTGTACTGCAATTGCAACTTAACAAGGGAAAAAGACAAGGGTTCGTCAGAGAAATTGAAGGGTTACATTAGAAAACAAGAATACCTGTTGAGCCATAGCAATCAAGGGGGATGGTGATTGATGAGCATAGATGTGGAGATTCCTTGTTGAAGGGTGGGGTTGGGGCTCAGGATGTGAAAGGCACCAGTGTCTTTTCTTTTTGGTGCTTTGATGCTCTTTCTATGCACTTTGTTGAAATGCTTAAAAGACATTGGGTTGGGTGGTTTAACTTTTGTGTTTAAAGGCTAAATAAAGGTTCAAAATCATGCTAAAACAACATGTTTGAAGCATTAGTCCACTCCAATCCAAAAACATTTGTTACTTTTTCTAGCAAGTTCTGTAACATTTTTTCATTGACCTATGCTTACACACAGACTAGTTACGTGAGAAGTATAACTAAATACATAAATAAAAAATGGTGAAAAAACTTTATTTATGGTTGAGTCTTGAATAAAAGTGCAGGTATCGGAATCCGGATACCTTACACAAAAATCTTGTAATTTCGTGTTTTTTTTGTGCAAATTCGAGCTGTTTGTAAAGAGCCACAGACAACAAATTTTTATTAGTAATATATCATACATGCACTTTAGACTAAATAATCAATTGGTTGCAGCTCAATTAATGCACCTTTTAATATGGAGATAGGTCTTAAATTATAAACTCAGTTTCTCGTAACTAGATTTCTGTTGAACAAATTTAAAGCGCCTCGCTCCAAAATGCAAGGCTTGAAAACAATACCAATGGCTTGTTAAGAATTTTCTATACAAGGTCAAAGTAGGCTAGAAAATAGTCACTTTATCTTTCTGTAATGGCAGAGTTATCTCCAAAACATTTCTATAGATTTTAACTGTGTTTTCGATTCAAGTTCTAATCAAAATTTCCTTCATAAGAATTACTTGATTCATTGAGAGCATATAGTAAACACTTAAAAGGTCTCCTTTTTATTTATTAAAAAGCATGACAATAGATATAGTGATGAAGGGAGTAAAAATAAGCAGAAAATGGTTAAAAAGACGGAATTTTTTAGAAAGAAACGGGTTTTCCTACGGGGTGCATAATTCAATGGTTCATAATTTTAAATGAGATATTAAATTAATTGAGAATAGGAAATATATGGACCCCAAAATATTTTGAACCATTAATCGAGAGATATTTGGAGAAACGGTTTCTCCATGAAAAAACTCCCAAAAACAAAGGAAAAGTCATGATATATTTTTGTGTCGCATTTTTATTCATTGGCTTTAAGTGGGCACAACAAAGGAAAATCAATCATTGGGGCTTTATAGAAAGTATAGGTGGTGTAGCACAAAAGGCTACTCAGTCAAATCAGTGTTTTACATTTCATTTTACACGACCTCTTTGCAAAATTCAGGTGGTTGAAATATTTAATTATCCATCTAAAACTCAAACAATAATTACTTTTGAGTTTTGAAGTTTGCAAGGTGAACCGACTTAGAACAAGCTTTTTGGACTTCAAATTTTGTGCAAGGTTAGTGTTTTAGCTATTTATGTTTACGGGTTCAAATATACTCGAATGAATGAAATTTTGATAGTTATATTTTTCAAGACCTGGATTGAGATTAAGCCTGTTAAAAATTGATATTTATAAGTTGTCTCAGATAGCACACAAGGGATAAAAAGTAAACAAGACGAAAGAAAAGAATATAAAACATATGGGAGGAAATTATGGAAACAAATATATAGAAGGGGTTATCAGCTATAAGTGAAGTTATTGGTAATTTTTGTTATGGTTAACCTAAATATAAACATTAGATTAGTGATATGTAAAGTTGATATATTATTATTTCAAGAAAATTGTGAATCTCCTCTTGAAAAGCAGTGAAAAGTGAAAACACAAATCACATTTTCTGATATTATATTAAAATTCAAAGTTAAAGTTAAAAAAAGGAATAATTTTTTTTCATTGTCATAAAACAGAATTAAAGATTCATCAGGTGCATATTATACATCAACCCCACCATTCCTGGATCTCATCTTTTTTTTTTTCGTCATTTTACATTAACATTCTTTCCTTTCCCTCTCGTCCTCTTTTTTTTTTAATATCGATTTCCCAATTATTTAGAAACAGACGAAATTAAGAGAGAAATAATTGACAAAATTTAGTAGTCAAACCAGTTTAACATGGCTAAATTTTTCATTCGTTGGAAAAATCTGTTCCAATTCTTCAATTTTGTTCACGGAATTCACTTAATTATAAAATTGTTTTATTTCCTATACCATAGGACGCCTAGTTTCTTGTATAAAGGTTTTCTATATATGGTGTTTCTTTTTCTTGGGTTCGAGAGAAAAAACATAAGCAATAAACCCCCGCAATTCTAAGTAGGTCTAATAGTTAGTTAAAGGTCTATTACACTCCTCATGTTAGCAAAGTCAACTTTTAATTGGATAGAAAACAAATTACATCTTTGAAAAATCAAACCGGTCATATTTTGACACGTAACATTGAGAGGAAGGAGTTCATTTCTGTCAACACGAGAAGTGTAATAAGCCATTTTCTAACTTGAGGGAGGCATTAGGCTTTTTATGCCCCACTTGAAGGGTGTTTTGATTTATTTGTCCTTCTAAATTTTCATATTAGGATGATAACCCCAAATTAGGAAACAGTTGGCTTCAAACTGACAATTTTTTTTTTTTAAAAAAAAGATAAAATAGGACATATAAATGTAAAATGAAGCCTACATTTGAATATTTTTAAGTTATGGTCTTTGATATGGCTTGACAATTGGTCCATACTGTTATAAGCCCAACCGTAACATGTTGGAGCATGAGACCCATATAACTAGAAGGGGAGATTCTAAGATGACTTTGTTTTAAGTAAAATTACCTTAACTTTGTTAATCTCACCATTGATTGAGTGAGGTCCACCACTAATTCAATGGTGAGATCAACAAAGTTATGCTTACTTTGTTTAAAACAAAGTAAACATAGTCTACACCTTTACAAACAGCTGTCAATTACATAATTGTTTTCTATTCCCACGTGTCTCTTTTTACGTCAACTCATGCCAATTTTTTTTATTTTCTTTTCATTTTTAAATTAATTTGTTGGGTTAAAGTTTAAGCTTTATTAGTATTATTCATCTTTTTATAGTAATTGATTTTTATATCTATCAGTTTTTTTATTTACATAAATTTCAAATTTGAATTTTTTTACCAAACGTAATAAATGTTTTGGAGAAATTTACAATAAATAAAAAAAATCAAGTCTTTATAATTTGTATTCCATATATTTGACGGAAATGAATTTCTTATTTTGTGATTAATTACAATAACAATAACATAAAGCGAATTTAGTTTTAATTTGATAAATAAGAGTTAATTTTTTTTTATTTATGACTATTTCAATTTATATGATAGGAGTTATAGGTCCAAAATGTGTATGAGTTGTATTTGTATATCCTCAGGTGTCATAATCATAGTTGCTTGATTGGCTTGGAACTATTGAGAAATTAGCAAATTTTTTCTTGATATGTTTAAATTTAATTGTAAAATATTGTCATGCTAAGAACATTGGTGGTAAACTTTAATAAATTATATTAAAATTGGAATTTGTTGAAGTTTTATTATTTACCCAATCAATAATTGAAAACTCCGACCCTTTTAGAGTATGTTTTAGAAATTGGTCTGACTTCCAATATAATGATGCAAGAATCTTGTTAACAAAAATATGAGTGGAATCGAAGTTGTCTTTAGGGAGCTCTCTAATGTCTAAGTAAAAAGAAAATTGTTAAAAAATGAGCAAAGTAATGGCTCAAGAAAAAATAGACATATCGATCTCTATAAAATCTTTAGGCACTTGACAAGTTCACAAATATTTTCGTTTGACCGCATATTTTCTACGCATTCATTGAACATTTCAAATATTTTCCTTTTACTATTTCTCACACAATTTCATGTCTTTGGTAATTAAATTCATTAATTAATGTTTTAGCTCTTGAGAGCATCATTTGGACGGATTTGCACTTCCTACATCAAATGCTTTTGGTTTTCCCTTTTCTTAATGTATTGTAAATTGACATTACCTATTTAATTTCTACATTATTGAATATTTAGTTATATAATTTTTTGCCTTTTCAAGGTTATTACATTAAGATATCCAACTCACAAAAATGTATACCATAAGAAAATTAAACATACGAAACTTGCTGGTTTATTTTTATTATTTTGTTCTTTAAAAATTTATATAATTTTTTAATATATTGATGCTTAATAAGTTGTATATTGACCACACAAATTAAGTTGATGCGTCATATAACAAATAAACAACTTTAATATGTCAAATTCTTAAAATTTATATTTATGTTTACTCTCTCCTACTTCTATCTAACAAGAAAAGGCTAATAATGTTTTAGAATAAATTACAAAAACATGTCATGTGTTTTGATAAATTTTTAATAAGAAGTCTGTGTCAGCTTTTTCATAAAAAGAGGTCTATAGTTTCAGAAAGTTAACAAGAAAAGGTTTTTCAATAATAAATTATGATACAAAATGGGGTAATCTTGTTCATTCTATTATAAAGTTTTACTAATTAGTTAAAAGAAAATATAATATACATTAGTAAAAACTTATAACATTTTTAAGAAATGAATATATTTTATTAAATTAAATAATAATAATAATAATAATAATAAAAAACATTAAAAAATTATAAAAAAGTATCTGCACTTTTAAAATTTTAGGAGAATAGGTGATATAATTGAAGTTAAAATTTGTAATATTTTATGCTTTTTTAATTTATTAAAATTTTATTTGGTATATGAAAGAGTGGTCACGTGCATATTAGCTTTTTAAGTCAAAAAATTGCTTTATCTTTGCCATTAACCTACAAAACGGTTAGAATTTAGGAACATGGGTGACATAATTGAAGCTAGATTTTTGTTATATTTTATGCTTTTTTAATTTTCAATTTTGTTACATGATAGTAGTAAATATTGATTCTTATTTCTTAATGTATATTAAATGTGGATTTTAAGCATCATATAGCATTATAATTTAGTTTATGGAACATTTTTATTACTAAGTTACTCAACAACTAAGAAAAGTATATAAAGCCTTGATATATAACTTTTTTCCCTCATTAAACCTTTAGTTCTTTGAAAAAAAAAAGAGTTAGACAAGTAGGATGTAAATTAAATTCAATTTAACTCATTGGACTTAAAGAAAATTGAAGTACACTTGTTTGAAATATTTTTGACGTCAATATTATATTAGATATTTTCTTACTATAAGTTAAAAAAATATGCATTATTAAGTTTTGTTTGTCTATCATTAGGTGTCATAATTATAGCATCGTGATTATCTTCTAACTATTGAGAAGTTATCAAATATATTTTTAATATTTATAACTTTTAATTTTTAAATTTTCGCATTTTAAAACTATTGATGGTAGATTTTAATAAATTATATTAATTTTTCAATTACTTAATTTTTATTTGTCTATTAAATCAATAATATACAGCTGGGAGACATATCGATCTCTATAAAATCTTTGGGCACTGAACAAGTCCACAAATATTTTTTGTTTGACCACATGTTTTCTACACATTCATTGAACACTTCATATATTTTCTTTATTATTTCTCGCACAAAATTCTATGTCTTTTGATAATTAAATTATTCAATCCATATTTTATGAATCGAAATTATTATATTTTATGGATTTGCACTTTTTAAATCCAATACTCTTTCTTAATGTATCGTACATTGACATTACCAATCTAATGTCTAGATTATTTAATATTTATTCATTTAATTTTTAGTCTGTTCAACATCATTTAAAAATTTATATCATGAATAAAAAATTAAAAAATTTTCCAAAAATTGTCACTTTAGTTCTATCATTTTTGTATGAAAATTTTATTATTAATACTTTGATTTTTATATATTTTTTGATGAATTAGGATTTTGAAAGAGTCAAGGTTCAATCCCTGATAATCCCCATCCAAACAATATGGATGTACCACTTGACCAAAAGTCAATTGGTATAAATAAAACAACTTTAATATGTCAAATACCAAGAAAGCAATCTAACATAACAAAAGTTTTTTTTGTTGCGAGTCTTCTTTGTGTTTATGTTAGCACTCCAATTTCTACTTAACAAGAAAAGAGTCAAACACTAATTATATTTTTCTATCTTTCCCTTGGTCTAGCTACCCTCCTCTAGTAATTAATTTTCAAAATTTCCACTATACATTTATTCAATACATCTTATTTATTAAGTAAAAATAGTCAAAATGGATTTTTCACCTTTTAGTTGAGCATAGAGAATATTTGAGAAAAGCAATGTGTAAGTAATTTCTACTTAACTGTGATTGATGTTTTGCTTTACTATTTAAGACGGGAAATCATAAACTTTAAAAATTTCAGGTTTAAATTTTATCCTGGTGGATTAGAAATTATTTTCAAGTAATGTAAAGTCTACATGAAACATTTTTGAAAAAGAAGTTCTATTTAACATTTTGTACTGTATTTTCGCAGAAAAAAATATATTGTGAAGTGTCAAAGTGGTCTATTTAGCTTGCTTGGTCAAACTTGACAATCGACATTGGCCCAGTTCTTTTGGATATTTTAGAGCTGAGCTGAACTGAACTGAACTTATTAAAGCTAAACTGAATTGAACTAAACTTATTAAAGCTGAACTGAACTGAATTGAACTGATGTAATAAAAGCATATAATATAACTTCTTAAAAAAAGTATTCTAATGGCTCATAATTTTTCATATTTAATTATATTACTCAAAATGTAAACACCATAAGATATTAATATACTAATGACAATAATAAATTTAACTACTACAATAAAAAATATTCCATAAACTGATTACAAGCAAACAAATAATATATTATATTCATACATTTTTCTTCTTTTTTTCATAAAAAACAATAATAAACAATTTGCACATTATTATTATAATTATTATTAGTTGGTTTATATAAGTTTGTTGGAACTTATTGGACCTGAACTGAACTGAACTTATTAAAATTTATTGAAGCTGAACTGAACTGAATTTCTTAAATTAAGTGCAAGAGGACATTATCCATTTGCTTCGGAGCTATGAGTTGACTCTCCTTAATCTTCTTTATCACTTTTTGAATTTTGACTTGTTCTACGATTGAACTAATTGCAATTTAATTTTTATTTTAGTACTTTTAGTTGGAGCCTCTCATAAACTTAACTTCAAAGTATTTATCTTTGTTCTTAAGAAAAGAGTCTTGGTTCCTCTAGATTAAATTGAATAAAAAAATTAAATGTAAATTTATTACGCAAATTAAAACAAAATGAAGTTAAAACAAACAAAATATAAATGCAACAAGAAACACGAAGATAACATTATACAACATTGCCATTTACAAAATGGGATGGAAAAGTATCACCCCACACGTATAATTTCACAAAAACAAAAAAAAAATCGGGTTTCACCACGCTCGCTTCACTTGCCCCGGCTTTCACCTTCACTCGACCGAAACCAACCCAAAGATCGTTTCTTTTCCTTTATTTCCCGTTGCCCGATTTACTTTCACTCTACAGTTATCTCTAAAATCGTGGTAAGTCTCGGTTTTCTATACCGTCTAAGAAGCAACGACGAACACACAACACTGATCGACGATAGGGCCATGCAAGCACCGGCGGCCCACGGGGGCAACTCAATACCCAACCAAGGAAAAAGCACCCCGGCGGCCACCGGGATGGCGACCACATTGTAGGCCATGGCAAAGATGTAGTTCCACCGGATTCGGGCCAGGGTTTTCCGGGAGAGATCGATAGCTGTGATTACATCTTCTAGATTGTTCCTCATCAAGACATAGTCGGCGGCTTCGATGGCTATGTCGGTCCCAGCCCCGATAGCCATACCCACGTCCGCGGCTGCTAGGGCCGGGGAGTCGTTGATGCCGTCGCCAACCATTGCTACTATGGCTCTGTCCCTTTGAAAGGATTGGATCACTTCGGCTTTTCCGGCTGGTAATACCTCAGCTCTTACATCTTCAATGCCAACCTGAAACATTCAAGAAAATCATGGTAACATAGAGATTAATGTGATAAGACTAAGAAAATCATGGTTCTAATAAGTTGATCACACAAATTTTTCCTAAAATGACAAATGTTGGCCTTGCAAAAAACACAATTTGCTCATCATACTAAGGGCCTGTTTGGAATTGTTTTCCTGAACTATTATCCCGAAAAGCTTCATTTTCAGGCTTTTACCAAAAAAAAAAACACTAGATTTTGGATTTTGCAAAAAACAGTATCACATAATTGCTAATTAATGGGTATGAAAGGGGTCAAAATGTGTTGTCCAATACCAAAATCTAGTTTGTTAGGAAAAGTTTGAAAGAGCAACTTTTATAAGGAGAGCAACTAGAAAAGTGATTCAAAAGAGACTAATTACTTAAAATTTATTTGACATTGCTTTTGCAAAACCAAGATTTACTGTTTCTAAGGAAAGTTTGTAAATGAAGTTTTTCCAATATCTTCGTACCTCTTTTGCAACGGCTTGGGCAGTCCTCCAATTATCTCCGGTGACCATCACCGATTGAACGCCCATTTTTTTAAGGCCTTCAATTACCACTGCAGCTTCTCTCTTTAACGGGTCTGCAACTCCAAGAACACCAATCAAGCTGTCATCAAAAGCAACAAGAATACCGGTTCTTGCATTTTCCTCGAGTTCTACAACAAAGTTCTCCACATGTTCTGGAATTATGACCCCGCTTTCAGACATCAGCTTTCGGTTACCAACCTAAACAGAAAATTACCTCGGTTAACACCTCCGGCTCCAAGTAATTGAACGATTGTTCAGTTTGACCATACTAAAGGACACAATTAGAAAGCTCACCAGCACTGGCTTTCCGTTTATGGAACACTTGACGCCTTTTCCTGGAATAGCAGAGAAGTCGAAGACATCGAAAAGCCAACTAGAGTTCATTGACTGTTTGGTATTGTTTTGCCCATCTTGAGCTGCTGAAGGTTCTTCCAGGAAATGGAAATGGCGAGCGTATTCCACAATTGCTTTTGCCAATGGATGCTCACTGCTAGCCTACACCAATTAAATGTGGACAAAGAGGAAGAGCGCAAAATTTATTAATTATCTATCAAAATCACTAAACATAAAAAACGAGCAAAAAACGCACCTTTGTGTTAAGCATTTCAAAATTGCCAAAAACTATAGGTCAAATCCATTATCAGCCCGCTGAACTTGGACCAAATACCCTATTGCCCCCTTGACCTTTAAAGGGCTTCTTGCTGCCCCTTATAGTTGGAAAAAAGCGCACTAATTTTCCCTCTGAATGCCACACGTTAACTTCTGGTTGGAGAGAGAAAATTGGGAGAATATAATTACCAACAATCAAAATTGATATGGCATTTAGAGGGAAAACGGATTCCTTTTTTAGCAAATCTAAGGGGAACAGGAACCTTTAAGTTTACCAGGGCAGAAGGCGAAATGGGACCATGTCAGGGGGAAGTGATGTATTTGGCCAAAACTATAAGACTCTTTGCACCTTAATTTTCAAAATCACAACTGGGATGTCATAAAAGATCAAGAAGAAGAGACTCAAGAAAACAACACGCAAATAGTCAGCTACAATCAGAGGCATCATGCAGTTAACAGTTAAAAGCAGTTAACACCAAGCTATTAGACAGTAATTACCTCAGCAGAA
>CAOJBJ010856933.1:0-12945 GCA_948291685.1 Euphorbia celastroides
TTAGTTTATAGACTTTAAGTCTGGATGCTTCTTTTGAAGGCTTTAATGCAATGTGATTGTGCACCTAAATTCATTTTAGGGTTTAGTTGAAAGTGGTGTGACTTTAAGTCAAGATTGATTCATTATTGGTGTACCTAAATTCATTTTAGGGTTTAATTCCAAGTTGAGTGTGGCTTATGCCGATTGATTGATTATATAAGTTCAATTTAAGGTTCCCTTAATTGACCGCTTTAAATCATGTGAAGAATGGTCATTTTAGACCGGGGATGAATGATATGCAGAGATAAGGGATAGAAATTATACCTTGTCGGCTTTTGAACCGCTCCTCAAATCCAGATTATTCCAATTAAATTTTAGTTTAAGTTCAAATTTAATCGGGCAGCAATTCGATATGCAAGTTCAAAATAAAGACACTTCAATTGACAGACAGAAAGGTTCGAAAGGATCGAATAAGGACTTAGAGAGAAGAAGACTAGTGCTCTGAATAGTCTGGGGTCCAGAACAATGAGAATCAGGGGCCTATTTATAGGTGAAAGGGCTGAAAACAGCCTTCCCGGCACGCGCGCGCGCCGGCAGACGCGCCCTCGACGCACGTGCGCCGAGGGCCGGCGCACGGGCGCTGCAGCCGGCGCCCGAGCGTCACCGGCGCGCTCGGGCGCCACCGGCGCAGACACGCCGGTGGCCGACGACCGGGCGCCGGTGGCTAGCGACCGAGCGCTGGGGGTCGGCGCTCGGTCGCCGCCGGCGCAAAGGCGCTGGTGACCGGCGAGATCGGTCGCTACCGGTGCAGAGGTGCCGGTAGCCGACGCTCGGTCGCCGCCGGTGCAAAAGCGCCGGGGTCCGGCGCGCGTGCGCCGGACCGATACCAGACAGGATTCGCGCGTTCGGTGCAATTTTTCGCGTTTTTGCGATTTTCGGGAGTTTCGGACCTCCGAAAATAAATCCAAGATCGGTTCTGCGATCCTTGTTCCGTTGCGGACATTTTGAGTGGTTATTTGGCATGCTTCTGGAAACTTTTACCAGAGCTGCGTTGTGTGCTTCGACTGACTTTTGGAGCCGGAAAATTGAGTATTCACAGATTCATAAGTACAAAAAAGAAAAACAGAGAAATTTAAGCTTCATCATTTTGGCCGGAAGAATTTTCACGATTTTCTTCGACCGACTTCATCTTCATTGTGTCTGACAGTTTGTTCATTTCCCTGGCGCTCTTCTTCATGCGAGCTAGGCTGAGGGTTGCTCCCTATATCTTCAAAATTCAGAGGAACAATCGCTTGGAAAACGTCAATCGCCAGTTCAGACACTCTTTCTTGGCACGCGTCAAAAATGCGCTTGCCATAAGCAACAGATCTCGCCACAATTTCTTCAATGGCCGAATCCCAAGCGGTGATTTCTTTCTTGGCCTCCCTTAGCTCCTTCTGAACCTTAGGTTTTCCTGCCTCAAGCTCCTCAATTTGGGTTTGAGTTGACGCTTTGTAGTCCTCAAACTCCTTGTTAAGTTTTTCCAGTTCACTTTGGGCGACTGTCAACGAGGTGTTTACTTGCTTACATTCATTCTTTTTCTTGTCAAGTTGTTTTTTTGTAAGAATCACCTTGTTTCTGCAACTTAACAAGCGAGTCAGCTTCAACATCAAAGAACAGGGCTCTTGTCAACATCTATAGTAAAAAGTAGTGAGCGAGATACGTTAATGAGTAAACGAGACAAATATATTGAACATCGAATAGAGACTAACCATAAGAGCTCCGTTTGCCATCTCTCTAGAAATTCCCTTAGCGGCTCAGATCTCAACCCTGCAGGTTCAGCAGGCAAGGGTATAGCCGCATGAAGCCCTTGGTAAATGGATTCAATCGTAATGCTCTCAAAGGAGCCGGATAGCTCCAAACAACGCTTCTTTTAGCTTTGTGACAAAGGATACCGACTCACTAGCATTCTGAATTGTTTGCTCATCGGCAATCAACGTTTCATCGATCTCCGCCTCAATGGCTTGATATATAATAGGTTAATTGTTTGATAAATTAACAAAGCCACGATGTGATATTTACCTTTCCCTATCCTTGGTAAGTTTGGAAGCACCACTTGGTTCTCCATCGTTTTTGTGCTTTCAGGTTTTGCCTGCCGCTTTACGACCACGTGAAGCTGTAAGATCATCATCAACGAAGCGTTAGATAGTGTGTTGTTAAAGCCGACGAGAGTAACCTCCTGCTGCACTTTCACCAGGAATATTAAGTTCACTTTACTCCCGATGTTCACCATACTGCAAAACAAATGTCAAAAAGTAAAGCAAAGAATAAGTTTCAAGAAAATACCCTTTTCTTATAAAGATCCCCTAAATAAGTAATTTTCCAGCTCTCCAGATCAAAGTGAATAAGCTGTTGGTTGTTAAGAAAAGCATTTGAAACGGTGGATCAAGTCCATTTGCATTGTTCAAGTAAATCAAACAACAACACAGTATCGTGGGTTTCTTGGCGAGGATGCTTAAATTTGGGAAGTTTTTGGTCTTGAGATCTCCAACGAGTCGGAAACTCGGGATACTCAGGATTAACTTTGATGTAGTAAAAAGTCTGGTTTCCAATCTTTGACCTACTCAATGCGTTCAGCAAAATAGTAAAAATATTTTTGCCTTTCTTGTAAGTGCACATGATCCTCGTCTGCATTTAGTTTTGCATTGCCGAGTCGTTTAAAAAATTCAGAGTTAAAGGGGCAATCGAAACCTAAGCATAACCGATAATGTCCCACTATATCGATCCATGTTTTAGTGTGGATTTGATCCGGACAAGTATCCCAATATCTTAGCAACTCACAAGTGCCTTCCGGGAGCGGGTATCGAAATCCTCTCCAAACTTGGATTTTGTTGATACTAAACCACCCGTCAGGGGTGTTGTTCACGCATTCGTGAGCTTCTGGAATGCAGTACTCATAATGTCTTAACCAATCAAAGACCGCAGCATCTGTCTGAAGATCTTTCAGGCGGATTCGAGATATCATCTCATTCACCCGACGAGTACGCTTTTTCTTTTTCTCTTTCTCCAATTTATTTGGATCTTCATTTGGGAATTGAAGTGCCTCCATGATGCCTATCATTTTCCTTTCATTTGAGATGAAATCCACGGGTGCATACTGTTTATGGTGGTCTAAATTTTACAATTACGCCCTACTGGATTCAAGTAGGATTCAATTTCGATGACAAAGATTACGCCCTACAACTGATATTATTCCTATAGATTCTCTCACTGACTGAATTGAAAGACCTAGAGGTATTGAGACGGTTAGAAGGGTCAAATGTGTTTAAAGGCTTCACATTCTCATAATCTAAAGGCTTCATCTTCTCATATATAAACTGACAGTCATCACTGGATGAAGATGATGGTGAAGATTCGAACGAATGATTGATAAATTGGTATCCATGATACCATCTGAAAATAGAGTTATTGTAAGAATGGTTATTTAAGATCTAAAGATAGTTGACCTAGTTCCAGCCGGGAGGGACTACCTAGGGTTTTGCACAAACATTAAAATTTCAATTGCAAGTATGACAGGAGGAACAAAGTTTCAAATTTAAAAATTCAAAAATTCCAAACAGAGTAAAGCTTGAGCGCGAAGCGACAGTTCATCTTCTACAATAACCAATCCCAGAAATCAGAAAAGTATGAGTGCGAAATAGGAGATAAACAAGGAAAAATTGTTAACTGTGCTTATAGCAGAGATTCTAATAGAGGTAATAGAAGGTTAACGGTGCGAGAGAATTTTTCGGACTAGTTTCTCCGAAAAAAGATTTTTCGCCAAAGGAGGATATTGAAGAAGAAAGAAGTTCAGGCACGTTGAAATGAGAATGAAAGACGTACTAAGAAGGAGAAAACTGACACAGTTGCCACGTGTCTTAGATCGGGAGGATAATATGACAATTAAGTTAATTTGGCACGGGAGATTGGATCAACGGGTGAGATTGAATCAACTCAAACGATGTTAGCTTCATTGAGAAGCTAAGCTAAAACTCACCGTTTTGCGAATTGATTATTTGTGATTGATGGCATTTCAGCCGGATTGCGAGAAAGTAAAGAAATGTGGCCAGTAGCACTAAAGCATCTTCAACACTTGTGAGGGGAACTTCGGATAACATTATCAGCAAAAGTTGACTTTGACCAACAATGGTCAATCTAATGCCTGAACAGAAAACCGCCTGAATTATGTATGCGAAAGACTACCGCTCGTAGAAGCTAAATTCAAGGTTAAACGAGTCTAGCAAGCGGCTCAAAGAGCTAATCCTGCGAGTAGTCACTTGAGCCATTGGTTAGTCGGCACGATGTAATCCCAATCATATTTGAATTCCTTCTCCGATAAGCAAAAAGATCTCGAATCCTTAGGAGATTCAATTTCATAACCAATAAGGTAGAATCCTGATTGGGAAAGAAGTCTGCAAGTTAAAGAGGAAAAGTACAAGAACGAATCCTGGTAGGATTTAGACTCTTTGACGTGTCAAGCAAGGACAATGGCTTATAAATATCCCTAAGCCCTAAGTCAAAAGGTATGTAATTCTTGAATACTAGCTGTTACTCTGTCAAATTGATTTCTCAAACCCAATACTGACTTAGGCATCAGAAAGTTCCTTAAGGGTGGCCCCCGATACTAACCTCTTTAGTTTTCAGGTAAAGACGACGGCCAGAGTTCCAAGAATACCAACTGAATATCAATATTTGGTGACCAGTTATCACAAAGTAATGTACACAACAGGCTTAAAGTAACAATAAAAAATGAATATATCATCGATCATATAAATAATTGGCGCTAACTACTCAGACGATCTAACAATGATTAAGTTGTTCCACAAGGGAACTTTTTCTAATGTTATATATCATGAAGTCGCATATTTCAACTTCATTTCATGGTCAACTATAAACAATTCATTTGTTTTACAGGACCAAATTAGGATACGCTTGATCTCCTTGTTCCCCTCGCGCAAGAGCTTTGTTAGATATAAAGGTAATGTTGTTGTTTATAACTATCCAAGTGGGCAAGCATCAATAACCTTTTGTGATAGTATGAAAGAAGAGCATTGGAATAAAATAAAAAGTCAGAGGGTTGAAATTCGATGTGTATGGAGATGGAGAGGACCACTAGTGATGGAGACTACTCTTAAATTGACTGAATGGATGATGAATATTAAAGAGGGAAATGTTGATGTCACTTTAGATTAGATAAGGTGCTTTGCGCATCATCGCTTATTGGGTATGCACTTCAATTATTTAATATAATAATTCCATATATGTACGATATAGCCTAAAGGATAAAGTTGGGTATCATTTGGGAATCAAAACGAAAACTTTGGATTTTGTAGGTGGGGAGTGAGTGGGTCAATCTCTTAATTTACCAATGATATACCCTTGTTATGTTTTGTTGACGATCCTCTAGTTTCTACCACCAAAAACAAATTTGGAAACCCTTGAAGATTATATGAAATAATGATAATTCAAAAAATTAGAAAAGGGAAGTTACACGTAATGAAATTAAATTTGTCAAATTGTTGCAACAACGTGGTAATTGTTGTAAAAGTTTTAGTTATTATTTTAAAAGAATTTTTTCTGGCGTTGTAAAATTAATGTTATAAGTATTTCAAATATTATATTTTGAATTAGTAAACTTACATTATTATTAAAATATATATTATATAAAACGGTATAATATGTTAATTGTATTTACTTATAACTAATAATTATTTCGTGTATTTTATGTTTCATAGATGTTTTTATATAGCGTTTGTTCTTTGTTGGTTGTGTTAATGATTTTTTAATTTTGAAAAGATAACCTTTTATTTTGACTTGTTAACTGCCCACCGATTGTGTATTGAATCTTTTCAAACAGTACCATTCTCTACTCAACCTATAAATAGAAGATCAAACTGTAGAAAAAGTTGTTGATTCTTTTAGAGCTCAAACTATCAAATTCGCCAAAAAAATCTATCATCACCATCAACGATAGAGAACATATATTAGAAGCTGATGACTCAATAGCTGGGACAACAAGAAGACTACAATAGAAGAGACTCATGATGTCAAAAACTATTCCTATGATGAACTCATAGGCAATCTGATTACTCAAGAGTTGTGTCTAGAAAGATACAATCAGAAGAAAAGAAGAAGTCTCTTATATTAAAGGCAGATGACTCTGGAATGAAGATGATGACGTGGCAGAACTTGATAGAAGACTCATCAGATCCCTCAAGGGAAAGGGATTCAATATAACTAGGTTCACTAAAAAGGGTGCATCCTCAAGGGAGTACCCAAAGGCCAAGAGGATTTCTAGAAGAGAGAAATCATTCAAAAAGAACAGTCATCTGCTTCGAATGTGGAGTGGGAGGTTACATTAAATTTAGATGTCCAAATCTTAGAAAGGAGAAGAAGAACCATAAAAGGAAGGTGACATAAGCCAAAAGCTACAGTAAAGAAAGTAGAAGCTCATCTTTGTTAGAGGACAAGAATGTCTGATCCTACAATGAATCAAGTTCAGAATCAAGAAGAAAGAAGAGGAAAATCCTGGCGCGTGTAGAGAGAAGAAAATGGAAAAGGCGGCTATAGTTTTTTCACTTTTGGAAGTTCAAAGTTAAAAACCATACATTCATTGGGTGGTAAATTCACGCGAGATAAAAAGGGGAAATTATTCAATTTACAAGCTATTTACAAGATTACCGATTTTAGTAGCATCGTAACCGCCACGTAAGCATCACCGTTTTTAATAGAATCATAATTACACTCTTACCCCTCAGTTTGTTACTATATAAAATCTCCAAAATTGATCTTCATCACTACGTGATTAACACTCTATTATTCTGGAAAAATCACTACTCACTTTCAAACCCTCAAAGAGCAACCAAAAATGGCTAGAGTAAAGCAAACATCCAAACCTGTTGAACAAGTCACTGTTCAAGTGCCAGAATTCAACTCAGAAGACTTTGTCGATCTTAAATTCAAGAATTTCGATGATGCAACTCCCTCATATTTATTTATCTAACAACTACCTTGTTGGAGTATGATGAGCCGAACTAGTGCCGGACTCTACAAGGTTTAAAGCAAACAAAATCTTAAGTCAAAGAATGCTAAATCTGAAGACATGAAAGAAGACTAAACATTCAAGAAATTCCGGATTCAAATCAACTCCGGAAATTAGTCAGAGAGGAAAAGCTCTAGAAGATGAAGATAGAATACCCAGACTCTACACAGCTCCGAAAGATAAAGATAGAAGACTCAGACTCTACACAACTACGAATGATGATGAAGATGGAAGACCCGGACTCTACACAACTCCGAATTCAAGAGTCCACATGGACATCATCATTCGTTGGAATCAAACACCTTTGAAACAATAAAGTGTGTTAGAGAAGATACAAATATCTTCAAGGTGTATTTAATGCTCAATAAACAAGCCACAACATTTAATAAAGAGAGAAACACAGGAAGACAAAATCGGCGAATTGATTATGACATAAAGCACATGGACATCAGAATGCAACCAACTAGAGGGCATGTGAAAGCTCACCGCATAAGTCAAAGCCACGTAAAAAAATTCAGATATAGATTAAGTTTGAAATCCTATGATCTTCTATTGGTGCTAGGATCACAAAGTTCATTGTAACGACATTTATTGTGTCTAACATCAAATTCAATGATCTGGATGCATCGAGGACTAGTTTCTTCAACAATTAAGATCAGATCTCTCCCAACGGTCGAATTTATTGCTCAACCTATAAATAGTCAACCTAAAGAATTGAAGAAGTTGCTGATTTTTTAAAGCTATTAAGAGCAAAGAAACTTCATCCAAGATGATTAGTGAATATCACCATCAGAACAACTAATAGGAACTATCTGTTAGAAAATCGTTCTTTTAAAAAATAAAAATTATAAACCTCTTCAATTCAGGGTGAATTGAAGAGAAGGGGATTAGACTCTAGGTAATCAAGGAAATTCAAAGAGAGTAGAAAATCTCACACCAAAGGACTCAACTAGGTGGGGTATCCTAGTGGTATATCCTTTGAAGAGGACTCAACTCGGTGGGGGATCCAAGTGGTATATCCTACTTCCGGATGGGAATTCTTGAAGACAACTTGTAATAGGCTTGAATTTTGCCCGTAAAGAAATCTCTTAATGTATGAAAGCCCAACAGGAGTTTTGGGGACTAGATGTAGGCGGAGACCGAACCAAGATAAAATCGTTGTTTGCAATTTCTTAACTTTATCTATTTATCTTGTGTTTGCCTGCATCTTTAATATTTTTAGCACATTAATTGTCATAATTCGAAAATCACTCTTGTTCCATAATTTCACTACACACTAATCTAGATAGATTAATTAGCGCCTATTTAATTCCACTAAAAGGTCATTTCCCCCCCCCCCCCCTCTGACCGAAAACAAGGTTGCAAAGGGACCAACAAGTGGTATCAGATCATGTGCTCAGTTGAAAAGAGATCTAACAATCTCGAGTTAAAGATCCACTTTTAACCAGTAAGATAGAATGGCCAACTCGAACCAGCACACACTGCCCAAGGGTATGTCGATTACCTGCCCCCTATCTTCACCGGTGAACAATACCTGTGAGCACGGTCCACCCAGCCTGATGATGAATGTTTAACCTGATTGTAGGTATGGGAAAAATTCTAGCGGAGCTGGTAGAAGACCGAGAACTTTGGAGCTTCGACTCTGTAATGATCAAATCTTGAAGCTTAGACTTCAAAATGTTTGGAGCCCTGACTCCGCAACGTCCCACAACCCTGGAGACCTTACTGTAAAATGTCCAACACCCTGGAGCCCTGACTCTAAAATGTTTCGAATCCCTGATTCCTAATGATCCTAGAGCCATGACTCTGAAATGTCTGAAACTCTAGAGCCCTAACTCCGTAATGTCCGGAACCCTGATTCCAAAATGATCCTGGAGCCCTGACTCTGTAATGTTCGGAACCCTGACTCTAAAATGTTCAAAACTCTAGAATTCCCAAAAATTAAAGAAATACCCTGGAGTTCCTCCGGAACCTTGATTCCATCCAAATGTTTCAAAGTCTTGATTCCAAAAAACCGGAAATCTCCCAAAAATCCTAAACCTGAAAAATCCCAAAAAACCCGAAAAACTGTACAAAATTCTCCTGAAATTACAAGATTCCAGTTTCAAGTCTCTTCTATACCATTTCCTCCCGAAACTCTGTCCAAATTCCAGAATTTCCCATCCTATACCCTTTTATATATAGTTTGGGATTGTCCTCAAAATCTCCGATCTTAGTCGGAACTTCACCGAAGTAAAGATCCAATCTTGCTCAGCTATCACTAAAATTCAACCCGGAGTGCTGTCGAAGTTCTCCCAATCATCTCACAATCGGTCCCAAACTGGCCCAAAGGAAAAACCCAGCCTCAAAGAAAGGTAAACTGAGGGTTCTTGGCTATTACAACTAACATTATTGCATTGATTGATTGCATCATAAAGCATATTTTTGTGATTCTGGATTTCTTTATCATGAAGAAATGCAAGGATACTATGTAAGTATGCTATGGCCATACAATGTTTAAATTACACAAGGTATATTGTTATATAAAACAAGCATGTAATAAAATATACCCTAGGTATACACATCAATGTGAGTCATTTTATGGTATATCATTATTAATATTGGATCGATGTCATGAGCAAACGTTTTGCACTAATCCGTTTCTCTGCTAATTTCTGGTTGTGAGCTGAACCAAGTGGTGACTACAAAACTGTTTTTATGAAAACAATTCGCTATTAAGCGATGAGTTTTATTATCTCTTTTAAATAAAATGTTTTGGCAGATCGTAGCCGACCCAGTGTCTTTTAATGCGATATACAAGGTATTCAGACCTCGATATCTGGGCCACTTGGCTGATTCTGATGCAAGATCTCACTCCTGCTGCGAGAATGTGTCGAGACAGTCAATCCCTGTCCGCCTCCAGGTCCATGGTAGTAAATCCTTTTCAAACCCACTCCACACAATTGGCGACTCTGGACAGCCGTCTTGTGGTGAAATGTGGTGGGGGGAAGAGAAGGTTCACCTACCCATAGAAATGGCGACTCCATTGGGGATTCAAAACTGATTTTTGAAAAATGATTTTCGAAAACTGTTTTTTTTTCGTAAAATGAAAAAAGTGACATCGATCCAAGTGATAACCCATCAAATGACTCATGAAAGATAATAAATTTATCGCATCTGCATATTGCATGAAGGTCCCCATGACCTTCCTTGGCTGCTACTACTCGTTATAACCCTCGAATACTGTTTTTATAGGCTTGGTGTCACCTGAATATGCCAAATTCTGAGGGGCGAAAGTCTATGTAAACACCTTGCGTACACTTATCGGGCCACTTTTACCTGCCAAGGTCATCGAGGTCAGTATATCTAAATAGTGAAAGGAGCGCTTCTGACATGCTAATGTGACAGGGGTCCAATTAGCTGGAGGAGCATTGTACCCTTACCCTACTCTCGAATTCAAAGCCATCTTTGAGACCACCTGCATATAGAAAAACCCTAGCAAGTTCCACTAGGTTTACCCAAAATAGAGTGAACGCTGGTGAGGACTCTTTGAAGCCTATTCCATAGGACAATTCCAGAGGAATAAGGTTCGAGGAAATGAAAAGAGTGAAACGCTCTAACTTTGTTTCCTATGCAGCTCTAACTTTGTTTCATGTGTAGGGTATTATAATGTATTGATTGAACATATTGTGTGTACATGCTAATCACATCTTTGTGTAGCCATGCTTCATAATTGTCATCTTCCCTATGCTTCAAAAGGCCAAAAAGTGAATATCCCTCAAACCTTAGGTTGATAGAAGAACAAAGACTTCCTTTGACCAAACAGGGGCATCGAAGGCACCTTCTCGATAACCCCTACCCATTCCATCGTTAATGTCCTTTAAAATTTCTCATTGTAAAAAGGCATCCCTCGGATGACCTGATTCCCCCAGTTGTATTGAAAATACTCAAGTTACTGAAATAAACTCTCCCACATTTTCTGAATGACCAAAAATTGTCCCTTCATCTGATGTCTCTTCCAAATGATCCCAAAAACACCTCAAATGATTGATCCCTTAATGAAATGTCAGCACCCCATGGGTGACCATCTATTGGACCTTAAAGTCAGTTCTGCCCAGTGCGGCGTAATGTTAGTCATTCCCTGAGTGACCATTGTTTCCAGCCATAGCGTTCCATTCTTCTGCCCAGTGTGGCGTAATGTTAGTCATTCCCTGAGTGACCATTGTTTCTGGCCATAGTGTGCCACCATCCTGCTAGTGCAGCATAATGTTAGTCGTTCCCTAAATGACCATTGTTTCTGGCCATAGCGTGTCATTTCTCTGCCCAGCAAGGCATAATGAACGATCCCAAAGATCACCTCTCTCTTCAGTAATATCAATTACCAAAACTTCAAATAACCTTTTTATTCTTCCTTCACTTAGTGTCTTGGATCTACTTCTATCAATTAAGGTACTCTCCTGTATTAGGCTTTATGAAGCATAGGAAAGACAAATTGCTTGGAAAGTCCAAGCTTTCATGCATCATCTTCACTGTGTGTGGCAAGATCGGTGGGGCACAAGTGCTGACTTCGTGTTTCCCTTTAAAGGTTGGAAACGAGTAGCTGTCCGCCTCGATCGAGTTCTGGAAAGAATTGTAAAATTCCTCCACCTCGAACACGTGAAGGCTTTTGCTTGGTCTTATGTAGATCTGCCCGGCATGGACCGACAAATTGCGGACATTGGATAGCTACTGATCCAAGCTTCCGACCTGTCAAGCAGAAATTGAGAAGGCTACGCCCTGAATGGGCTAAAAAGGTTAAAGAAGAAATTTCTAAGTAGATTAGGGAAAATTTCTTGGAAGTTGTGGAATATCCCACTTGGTTGGAAAACATTGTGCCTGTTACGAAGAAAGACGGAAGAGTCAGGGTTTGTGTCGACTTCAGAGATCTAAATAAGGCCACTCTAAAGAATGATTTCCCGCTCCCACATGTGGACTTATTGGTTGACAGGTCGCTAGAGCAGCAATGTATTCCTTCATGGATGGATTCTCTGGGTATAATCAGATACTCATGAACGTTAAGGACAAGATTAAGATGGCCTTCATAACAAAATGGGGAACGTACTGCTACAGAGTTATACCTTTCAGATTAAAGAACACCGGGGCAACATATCAACGTGCCGTAACTACTCTCCTTCATGACATGATGCATAAGGAAGTAGAAGTATACGTTGACGACATGCTTGTAAAGTCACCTATAGTGGAACAATACTCTGAAGTGCTTGAAAAGTATAACCTTCAACTCAATCCTAAGAAGTGCGTGTTTTGTGTGACCTCAGGCAAATTATTGGGGGATAAAGTCATCCAAAGAGGAATTGAGATTTACCCTTACAAAGTCAAAGCAAATGTAGAAATGCCAGTGCTAAAGACCTAGAAAGAAGTATGTTAGTTTCCTAGGATCCCTCTAGTATGTCAGTCGTTTCATTGCTCGATTCACGATAATTTGTGAACTGATTTTCAAATTGTTAAAGAAAGACCAACCATTAGAGTGGAATGATCGATGCCAAGAAGCTTTCGAGAAGATAAAAGATTACTTGCAGAATTCACCTGTCTTAAAGCCACCAATTCCGGGAAAGCCATTGACCCTCTATCTCGCCATTGAAGAATCACCTGTTGGGACAATGCTGGCTTAAGAACATGATGACGGAAAAGAATATGCCATTTATTACTTAAGTAAGAAGCTGTTGGAGTAGGAATCTCGCTACTCATTTGTGGAAAAGACGTGTGCTGCTATGGTTTGGCTAACCAAGAAGCTTAGACACTACTTCCAATGCTATCATGTCAAAGCTGTTGCCAAAGTTGATCCTATGAGATATCTCTACCAGATGTCATCACTAGCGAGGAAACTATCCCATTGGTTGTTGCTCTTATCAGAATTCAACATCGAGTAT
>CAOJBJ010857467.1:0-12742 GCA_948291685.1 Euphorbia celastroides
TTTCAGCTATTTTTTTTTTTGCCTAATTTCGTTGACCTTTTTCCCGACCGTTCAAAATTTGTCCCCCCCCCCCCCCGAAATTCTGGGCTTCTGGGCTGGCTCCGTCACTGACTCTATACAAATACATAGTTTGAAGGCATAGAATACACAACCACTACAAGAAATCATGTTTTACGTGACAATAATTTTCCCGTCACAAAATTATTGTAACAAAATACCCGTTATTTGTTACAACAAATATTTTTAGTGTCACAAAAAACTTTCTCAAAATATTTTGGATAAAGTTGTCACATATAACAATCTTTTGGTGACAATGTATTTATACTTGTAACTAAAACTTTTTGTTATGACATTGACTTGTAACTGTATATATAGAATATGTTACAACAAATTTGTGTGGTCACAAAACCTATTTTTGTGACAATATGAAATGATGTTGCAAATAATTAATTTATTTATTTTGTGACAATAAATTTCACTTGAAACAAATGTTTTTGTGACAAATTTTGAGACTTGTAACTATTCTTTTTTGTTACAACTTAAGTGGTAACTTTAAAATTTGAAATACATTACAATAAATTTTCTATTGTCACTAAAAACAATTTGTGTGACACAAAAATCTAGTTACAATAATTAATCACTTTTGTGACAATAAGCTTAACTTGAAACAATTATTCCGGTCACTAATTTTATTAATCTTTTTAATTACAACTTTAGTTGTAACAAATTTAAGAATATTTTATGGTAATGTTCTTTATTATCACAAATTTATTATATGAAAAGTATATGAATTTCATAATAGAGGCACGTGAAAGTTGTAGGTCATTTAAGAATATATAAATAACATATTGAAAGTATAGGAACTTTTATAACTAATTTGAAATTTAAAATAAAAGTTACAATATTATTTGTACAATATGTATGTGTACCTTGTTTTTTTTTTTTTGAAAGTATGTGAAAAATATTAAAAAGATTATTCAAATGTTACGCGTTATTTAAAGATATCTCATATATAAATGATATAAAAAAATTATAGAAAAGGTATAAATATGAGTCATTTTAAAAGTATATGAATGATAGAAGGAAGATATAAAGAAAGTTATAGATAATTTAAAAGCTCATCTAAAAATTATGTAAGTTATTGGATGATGTGCTAATGATCATAACTTCTTACTGATTGATCTTTGGTTAAGTGATACACCTTCCAACGTGTTTGTAGAAGGTTTGGGTTCGAAATTCAGTCTCTTCAAAAATTTATTTAATTATTCAAAAAAATAAGCAAGGAGTGCACTTTGGCCTGGGGTATGATCTTTCTTCTCTAACCTCTATCACTAGGTTTTTGAATTCAGGGCTTTTGGGTTCGTGTTTGCTGCTGTGTGAGTTCTCTTGTTGTTAATTGTGTGTTTTTTTGTTTGAATTAATTGGATGTTAAATTATTGCTGTTTGTGGATATGATGGCTACTTATGCTTAAGTGGATACTTGTTCAAGTTAAAAGTTTTCTAGTGTCCCCTTTTCTTTATTTTGCATTAGGTTAAATGGGAATGGATATGCATAATTTATCAAATTTTCAGTTGAGGGCTTGTTCCAATTGCCTTCTACTACTAATTGACTACTGTGAGTGCACTGTGCATTCTCAATGGCTCTTGCTTTCATTAGCGTTAGCATTTCATTCAAATTGTCTTGTGCATTTTTTACTTTTTAATGCCCCAAGTGTAAGTTCAGATTATGTCGATAGCATAATTGTTTATGGAAGCTACATGTGTTATTAGAGGTCTATACTTTAGAATTTAGATAGACTTATAAGTGCTTTGTGATTTGGTTGAGAATTCGGTGAACCTGATTTGAGTTTACTGGTTCTGATTTCTGACATGGGAAAGCCAAGGTTTGTGATTGAAGGAAACATTTGTAAAGGGCATAGCACATGGAAATTTGCTATTCCTATTTATGGATATGCTCTTAAATTGCTTTGATCATGGAGTTCTTGACCGTATTCAGCGGCTTTGATTGTGGAAATTATGGCTAAGTGAGCTTTATCTATATTATTTGAACTTTTTCTGGTTGAGAAACTTAGAGTCGTATTCAGTGGAATGTCATCATGTGCACATGATCATTGGTGACTCACATTTTAGATTCTTTTCTTCTATATCTTGTTAACGAATTCTTTTGTTTCCCTGAGCCACTGGTCCAACCTCCAAGACACTACAACATAAGTGCACAACTGTAAAATCACTTTAGTGTTGCATTAGGTGTGTAAAATGTTACAAAATATCATTTCAATGTTACAATAGCCAAAAGACACCCGTTACAGATAATGCCGTTGCCATAGGTCTACTGTAATGCTATTTTGTATCCGATGCAACATGTTTATAAATTTAGAATATGCCATTACAGTAGATCTAATGCAACGGATATTCAACCTAGTGCAATGCCAATATTTATATTTGTAGCCATTACAATAGACTTGATACTGCAACAACTATTTGGCTATTGTAACAGAACCATTGCACCAGCCCAAACTACAAATTGTAATGGTTACTGTTACAATAGATAGTTGATAGTCTTGATTTTACCATTACAAAGCTTACAATTATATTTTCTTCAACCATTTCTCAATCATTTTACATTTTATTAATATATATATATATATATATATACCTTGACATTATAATTCTTCCAAAACGATTGAGTTTGGTGTATCTCATACAACATAACTACTAATAATATAATATATTAACCAACTAATCAACCGAATGGTTCCTCATCACATCATTCCAGCTGTTGATTTTCTTCCTCATTTGAATCATTATGTTCTTGTGCACAGTTCAGCTCCAAATATATAAAAAAAAACCCCTCTTAATAAATAAATAATACATTTAAACAGGCAATTAAACATAATATTAACAAGTCTTGGGAAAAATAAATTAAAAGCAAATTCTCCATGAGTTAAGACCACAACTTGAGAAATGAAAAATGTCAAGAGTCAAAATGTTAACTTAGTTTACCAATAAAATCTCGACATATACCTGTGGTGTATGGATTTAGATGTCACTCAAACATATACAAAGCTTTTTGCCTAGCATCTAAAGCACATACACAAACAACCATGATAATTCATAATCTATGAAATCACGTTTTGACTACTTCGTAGTAAAAGTAATAAAGGTAATTCCATGAAATTTCCAAAACACAAAAGCAAGTTGGCTTGGATAAATTCAACCTTGCCCCCTGTATATAAGCAACTCACCTAAAATAAGCATCACTACCTAGTAAAACAATAACAGAGAAAATTGTAGAACATTGCAAGTAAAGCTCTTCATGAGAAAGTTCTACAAATCACAGAGATGAACTGTATTTCGAGACCTTGTATAAATCATTTTCACAGTATAATGTACCTCCTATAAACTGAGATCACCATCATCAATAAACAATCCAACCAAAATCAGCTTACTTTCACATCACCAATTATGTGAATTGAATTGAAAGTAAGTCAAGCATCGCAACTTAAGAAAGCATCAACAAACATAAATTAGTATCACAAGACCATAAATAAATAATACCTCATGTAAGATTTGTCGACTTTGTAGAGATGATTCGTTGCTACTTTTTCCAACAGTCTCGCGGATTGTGTTTTTAACATCTGTGAAATTTCAGGAATGACTAATTCAAGTCCTCAAAGTACAGGATTAGCTTCTATTAACCATTTAATAAACTGATCTTGCACGGTATGTAGGTATTCTTGAGGCAATATGAAGCTAGACTTTTTTCCTTTCTTCTTCAATGAAGATTTCGTGACACCTTTTCCATATAAGAGCACTCGGCCATGATGCTCTGCTTTTTTTATCAAATCATTATACGAATCTGAACTGTTTTCTTCATTTTGTTTGGACTTCAAATCATCCATACGCTCCTGCCAAACATATACAATATCTTATACAACACAGATAAAGAAATAAAACTTAGAGTAAACATATATAATGATATAATCTTACAATATTTTTCTTTGAAGTTAGCTCATCCATTTTATAAGTCTTTTTCGGATCTCTTCTCCTTGAAGCTTTGTATATCATATGATTAGAGGGCTCTTCCTTATTAGGATCATCTTGTTGCTACATATAACCAATAAATATCATAAAAAAGCTTAACTTAACAAGATTAATTTATTAACATAATAAAAAAAATAAACAATAAGGTCAATACCAATTGATGGCGTAAAAGTGCATATGACTTCGAACCCATTGTGTGAACATCATTGTGATGTTGATGATTGATTCTATTCAATCTGCTTTCTTCCTATAAATTGATACATAATCAGTTTAAATTTTATTTCCTTACAGGCAGAAGCTACATGAGGAAATGCTTTAATTTTTATTAACATGCCCAAACCCAGATGTAACTCATACTATTTCGAACAATTCATTTTAAGAAAACATTAGAATAAATACCTCAACCTCAGGTTTGCTCCAATGTTCCAACAAGTCTAGAAAATGTTCCTCTGGGACTCGTTTTGGCCGATTATTCCATCTCATCTCATTAGTATCATAAGGATTGAAGTGTTTTTCCTTCAACCTACTTTTGTATACACGCCAATTATTATTTATAGATTTTAGTACCCACTCTTTACCTTCTTTAGGAACGATATATTTTTTCTGCAAAAAAGTTTGATTAGTGAGCAACATAATAAGATACAAACTAATTATTCAGTAAAATTCATACCAATACATATTCCCAAATAGCATCATGTGTAGGTAGACTTAGCCATGACGCAATTCAATGGTGCCAGTGTTGGATCTTTTGCAATGGTCCCCAAAAATTGGCTGAATTCACGTACAATGTCACTTGTTGGACCAACAGGTTGCCCTTGCTCATTAAGAACAATCAGTTCTCGTTCCTCCATTGTTCGTGCATGAACCCTTGTCAATTTTGTTGGCCCACGATGTTTTTTGGAAGTGCGACAATCTCATGAAACAAGTATAAAAAATCATATACTCGTTAGACAAAAATAATCAAATATGATCAAGTATATTGTATTGGGAAAAATATAAAAAATAACATTTAAAATCAATAATTGTAATGAAATATAGAGTAGAACACTCGAATACCTTTCTGTATACTTTCAGGCAAGCATGGAGAAGGTAACTCCTCTGCCTCTTCATCAATATGACCAATAGTAGGAACTGCCTCTTCAATCACATTCGTATTTTTCTCTTGTCGTTCAATTTCCCCTTTTTGCTTCATACGTAGGTCACGATATGTGGACGGCGATCCAGGCTTGCAATAACTAATTGTTTTTTGCTTCTTATAAAGGAGATTAGGCAGAACTAGGTATAATCATAACCAAGCATTAGATTAAAGAATACGTTGACAATTGCAACTAAAATTTTAGCTAACGATACTAACTATCAGCTGCATTCTCAAGGATTTAATTTATGACTTTCATATTTGTAGCTTTCCTCTAACTTTTGTAACAGATCTGATACAAGCTAATGTAATCAATTAACACTTAACATAGTTCTAACTTTCTTTTAACTTTAGAACAAATAAAAATTCAAGAACTATCATATGTACCATATTAAAACATACCATGATCTTGCTGCCTCTGTTGCTTTTCATAAGTGCAGTGTTTCTGTGAATGTTTCTTTACAGCCACTTGCTCGTTTTGAATCTGTTGTTTTCCAACCTGTTGCTGTAATTGTTTAGTAGGAGCTTATTTCTTTTTACTTTGTTCATTTTCAACTTGGTCTTGTTTTTCCATGTCCTCATCAGATGATACATTGTTACTGCAAGAATCTGCAATTTCCTGACATTTATCTTGCAAAATTTTATTCGCTAAAGATTTGAATCCTTGAGATTCCATCAATTCTGCATTCCTCTTCAATCTCTTTAATCGCAATCTTTCATATTCAGGTATCTCTTGTCTCTTCTTAGTAGCTTAACTTTTTCTACTCCCTTTCATCTGTACATGAAAATATCATATTAGATTAAAATTGATAATGCATATTATAGGCAGAAAGTTACCATTCAATTGAAGAAAATTACAAATAACAAAAGAAAGCCACGATATGTATCATATAGATAATAATACATAATAAAACTTATAGATCAATATGTAGTTACCATCTGAAAATTCTCTAGGTGGGTTATGAACAACATAATGCCAATCATCCTTCGTTAGATCTTGCACATAGAAAACCTGATGTGCTTGAGATGCTAAGATAAATGGTTCACCTTCATAAATTTTTTTCTTCATATTAACCATTGTAAGGCCGTAATTGTCTTTTTCAGATTGAAACCAAACACATTTAAACAAGACAACACTAAAATTACCATGATAAGATAATTCGATGATTTCTTCCAAGGAACCATAATACATGACACCACCCAATACAGGGTTTTGATCCTTTCTGCTGGAAAAGCTAGGTGTTATAGCTGTTAAAGTGACTCCACTGTTTTGTGTGACAGAATCCGCATCTCGTTTCATTGTATGGAATCTAAAACCATTCACAAAGTATCCTGTGTGCTTTTTAACAACAAAGGAAGGTCCTTTAGACAGCCACTTCACATTTTCTGAAACAACTTCAGCAGATTGAAGCTTTAATTCTATTCTCTCCTTGAACCATTCTGCAAAATCTCTACTATGTATGTGAGCACTAGCCCATCTTCCTTTTGCATGAATGGTCACTAGATTCATATGCTCACTGAAATTAAAACATGAATAGTCATGATCTATTTACAAACTAAACGTTACTATAAGGATAAAAAAATACTTACTTGATATATCTCTCAACCTCCTCACAATCGCAATTGAATAGAATGTATCGATGTGCTTGAGCCCATGAGATTTGATCAATTGTATGCAAACGATTTTTATTTCTTGTCGTATTTCCTTTTCTTCGAAGAGGATGACCAATCTTAGGAAAAAATATATTTGAGAGATCATGCTTTTCAGAAACATTGTTTGTTGGATTTCTCGTTCGACTTATATATCTATCAACAAATTGAGCACATTCTTTTGCCAAATAACATTCTGCCATTGAGCCTTCAAGACGAGATTTATTTCGAACATATGATTTTAACTCTCGAAGATAACTTTCAATTCCGTACATGCACCTCATCGAAACAGGTCCACCAAGTGAACAAACAAGTTGTAACAATTTTGATTCCTTGTTTTTAACATTAAGATAAGATTTACAATAAGAATTATAATCTCAAATTTATATTGTTAGCCCATAATGTACCAAATTTTTATAGGTTAGGCTCTAAAATAAGTACATCATAAGAACTAGTTAATTAGCTTTTGTTTACTTAATACTTTGAGGAAGCTAGAAGAAACTTGTGCTACGTTTTTTCAAGAACATTGTTGTGTCTATAATTGGGTTATTCTTTTTCCTTGCGGTTTTTTACTTTTGTTTTTATGTGAATAATCTCTGCTTTATTTTGAAGATAACTGAAGACTAGTATATATGTGATTAGAGACAAATAGCTAGTTTTTCTAAAGATGAGTGCATGTTTTGGTAAATGCTTCATTAATTTCCCTTGGTGCTCGTTATTTATGATAAATTAGACCATATTTATTGGTTTCGTTATTCTCACTTATAAGATATTGGTTGCAAGATGACCCATAGGACCTCTATCTCTAATTATCACAGATTGGCCATTTGAAGAGCCATCCTAAATTACAGTCAATGGGAGATAGAAGTACCCAAATTACGCCATTTGTTATAGCACTGCTAATCAATAAGTATTTCTTTTACCAACTTTTTAAGACTTCTTTTACTTGGCTGTGCACATGATTTTTATAGTCTAATGGATCTTGCTTTGTTTAATTTGATGAATTTTGATTTGAGATAACTCTTATTATCGTATGATTTCTTAGCTTAAAATAGGACTTATTTTGATAGGACTATTCTTTGTTTCATGTTCCAATTTTGGCTACTGCGACTCTAGATGCATATATCTTCATTTTGGGGTTGATCAAATTGTTATGGTTTCCGTAATTTGCTGCTGAGAAACGTCTGTGCCATTTATTGTTGAATTGGTTTTTGTGATTTGTGGAAAATTTGTTTGTAGTTATTGTGTTGCTCTCTTCCAAATGCAATAATTGTGTATTTCCTTGTGTGAATTCAGTTTTCAAGACATCTGTCTTTTGATTTGATTTGCAGAACTCAGTTGGTGATAGAGTACAAATTGTTTAGGTATGGCAAGTCTACTCTTTTTCTTATATCAGTGCTATTAACAAGAACAACTTTTATTGGCATTACTTTGTATTCTTTTCATTTTTGTTTAATTATTGTTCTTTTAATCATTACTTTGTATTCCTCTTTATTAGTATTTGATTGATTGATTTTTGGTTTGCTATTCTCTATTGCTATCTGTTTGAGCTCCCTTCGATCCAAACTGCAAAGTTGTTAAATGTGACAACAAAGAGTAGTGTGACATAGTTGTCACATATAGCTTTGTAACTAATGGTTCTTAAATGAAAATGCTGTCACAAAAGTTGTAATATTGTAACAATATTTTGTGAGTGACAACAAACTGTCGTCACGTATAACTTCGTAACTAAAGATTGTTCAAGAAAATGTTGCCACCAATCATTTATTCTATGACAATATTTATTGTCACTTGTAACAACTTCATTGTCATAGAAGCAAAATTTAGTTGTCACACATAAAACTATTGTCACAAATTAATGTATTTCTTGTGACACTTTTTTAAATTGTCACGTTGTTTTAGATTAGTTGGATGTATTATATGTGACAAGTGCCTTATTTTATGACAACAATGGTTTATTTTCAATTACAACAAAAGTTGTCACAAATTAATTACTTTAAATAGTAATTGTAAATATTCTTGAAAATTGAAAAACTATGATTCCTTTTCATAACTACTCATTTCCAGAGCATAAATCAATCACGTTGAAATTCAAAAGTCGAACATAACTAAAATTTTGGTGATACGTTTCCAGCATTCAACTCATGTGTGTTACTTAAACAAATTATTTTGATTTGATCTTGAACTATTCATTTATTAATGAAAGTTTCAAAATAACACACACTAGTTGTATGCAATAAGTTTTTTTTTGCATAGATTAAAATTATTAATAAGTTTTTTTTGGAGATACAACTTAGTATTTGTACATAAAATGAACTTTTCAAGATTAAAACGATATTATTTACGTACTATATCCAATGAATGTCGTTAATAATATTACATTATTAAAACGATATTAATCCAAGACTCCAAGCGAAGGTAAATTTTTTATGTTATTATATTACTACGATAGCATTTATATACATTATTATATATTATTTTATTGTTATACGGTTACTATTATTATGATATTATAATTAATTATATTAATGCGATAATTTATAATATCAATATATCATTAACATATTAATATTATGTGGTAATTATTAATTATTATCATTTTAACATATTAAAGACCAAAACAAATTTTAATATTACTTTTATTTGTTTTAAATACATCAAAATTTGAAGTAGCTAGTCATATTTTGGCAATATGCAAGTGTAAGTTTTCCATTTTGTGCCAAGCGTGGCATGTGTTCTTCATTAGTCTTAGGAAATTTTTCCATTATTTCAATTATTTCTCTCTGTCAGTTTACTAGCATTTTTTTTATATACATAATAGTGTAAGCTTTTGTTCTGGATAGTTGATAACGAGTATTAATTTGTTCATTTCTGTAAATGTATTTGGGCTGTCCATGTTGATTTTGTTGTCTTAGTTTTTATAGCATGAGCAGTTGCAAAATTCTGACAAAATTATGTAAGTAGACTTATATAAAATTCTTGTGAACTTTAGTATATACATCTTGGATTATCTAATCCTTATCAATTTTACTGCTTACTTTTATATAGCTTTTTCTAATTGCTTCAAATGTATCATGTTACCATTAAAACATGTATTTTAACATTTCATTATTGTCAATCGGTGTATGCAATTTCAGGTCTTTTTATGCAAATAAATTGAATTCAAAGAAATAGAATCTTATTAATCAATTTATAACTATGTAGAACTGAAATGAGTCGGAGTAAATGAAAAAAATAGAAGCTAAAGAGAATTTGTAAGGTTTTCTTTAATATATGCTTGCCATAATTCTTGGGCAAGTTTGTTCAAAAAGTCCTAACAATGTTATTTTATTTTTATTTTAATTACAGGCCAGTCGGACCTTCTAATCCCATGTTTTCGTTAAAGTGTCAACTTTGGCTTTCCAAACTTTGACATCAGTTGGTAGTTAATTTTAAAACAATAAATTGGAACGTTATGGAGTGTTAGGACTAGGAGAAAAGAAAGTGAAGATTTAATATATTTTTGGATTATGTGTCAGTTTAGTGTTCCCATAAATATGTCCATAAAATTTATTTTCAAGCTTTACCAATAAGTAATAAATTTTGGTTTTGAGAAAATACTATTAAACCGTTTCTTATCTACGAGTACAACGGGCCAAATGTGTTAATTCGTTTTTTTTTTTTTTTGAAATGTTGGTGAAATGAGCTTTGTGTTCAACTTATCTAGAGTATTCTTTTTTGAATAATTAGTAAATTTTTTAAGAAATTGAGTTTCGAACCTAAAACCTTCCATCAATATATTAGTAGGTGTACCACTTGACCAATTATCTAGAGTATTCTTGATATAATTAAGAACTAATTAGCCCCTCTCCCTTCTTTATACCTTTTTTGACAACCAAAAATTAAACACCATGTCCTCCATCAACCTACCTCCAAAACTGCCACCTTGCTTAAGAACAATGGACCACTAATGACGCTCGCCAAAAATATTTCTTAGGGGTTTTTATTTTGTAATAACCATATGTAGATATCACGACATTGATTTCACATTTACAGCCACTTTATTGATTTTATAAACTCATTGGTATGGCTTGCCACACTCAGACCATATCTTTTGAAATTTATGCCACCGAACGATAAACATCCAACTCAAGTTGAGACGGAGGGAGGGGGGGCCGGTGGGGGCAGTTGTCCCCCCCGAGCCGCCGGCAACCTTAGTAATTTCGGTATTTTGTCCCCCCAAACCGTTTAGATTAGATATTATATATAAAATTTGATTTATATCAATAATAAATTGTGGTTGAGTTGGTAAAGGAGGGGCAAATTTCTCTTGTAACCAAGGTTCAAACCCCTCAAACTGCATTTTTTTTGCTGCTTTTGTTCCAAACCCATGAATTTTTGTCCCCCCAAATCTCAAGCTGGCTCTATCACTGACCTCAACAATACCCAACATCATTTAAAGTTCGACTTTGTTTGGTCTGAAGAGGAGGAGGTTGATTAACTCATTGAGTTTACTATTTTATTTTTTGCTTTTCGATGATTGATAGTTTATTTTTCGCGTTTTGCCTGCTTCAACCATTTATTTAGTAGTTGAATCAATTTATCGATTAGTCACTTGATGTATGCTTTGAAATGTTTATCAAAGAGTAATATTCCTAAGAGATTAAAATGTTTGTCATTCCTAATTTTTTTGGTCTATAATATTATACCTTTGCAACAATGGTTAACAACGGTCAATAGTGGTCAATAATGGTCTTTAAAATTCTAGAATTAGGAGGGTTCGTACTTTCTCATCATGCACCTAATCTATTAAATTTTTCTTTTCTTGTGTGTGGTTCAAACTCTACTTTAAGCTACCGGATGGTTTATTTGTAAAGGCCTCCATATGTCTATCTATATTGTTGCAGAAATGCCCAAGGACCCGATTGAATAAACTTTTACCCGAACCGGATCCGTTAAACCGATTTAAACTCACAGCTGCTTTTAAACTCGTTCTTCAAAGCTATGTCGTTTTGATCTTTGACCTAAATATAAACTGATTTTTTTCTCTGCTTAGGGTTTTAACGAAACCTTTTTTCTCCTTCGCCGTTTTCTCTCAAGCCTTTGGGCGATTTTCTCTGCTTCTTCGATTTTCTCTGAATCATGCTGTTTTTTTGGAGTGTTTTGGTCTTCTGCTTGAGCCGAAGGTCCTTTGTTGAAGCTTCAGTGGAGTTTCGTCTTCGGTAAAGGATTTGTTATTTGTTTCGTCTTTCTTTTAAGCTTTCTGTTAGTTTCTTGGTTTAATGTTGTGATTCGGTGTTGTATATTTGTGATTTTGAGGATACTTGACTGTTTCTTGTAATTTTTCAGCCATCTTTGTTTTCCGGCCACCGATTAATAAAAGCTACCGACTGACCTCTTCTGCCGGTAGATGTACAACGACGGTTTTGTTCAAAAGAACATTACCTGAGGAACTGCCTAAAAATACTCTGTGTTGATTTTGATTTCTGTTTTACTTTAACGTTTGATTGTGAAGAAATTCGGATTGACTTAGTATTTTAGGTTAAAATAAAATGAGAATGAATAGATCTTGTATAATAACAACTACATGTGGTATCAGAGCTGAAGGATTTCGTTAGATCTACTTCTGTTCTCTTCGATCTTGTTATATATTCATGATCTGCTTGAACTGTGTGTTTACTGGAACCTGTTAGGGTTTCTGCTTAGTGGATCTTGCAACTATTTTGTGATCTACTTTCCTTTTACACAGTTCTCTTTTGTTGTTCTTCTGTATATTGTAGCTCTTATCTGTCGACATTACAAGTTACTGATTTCCTCTGTTTGTTTGTTTGTCTTACTGTCGCGCTCTTCGGCTCTCGACTGGGACACGTCATCGCTGATTATACATTACTGAGCTTGAACACTGAAACTACAACTGGTAATATCCAATACAAC